>JAMKQA010001102.1:0-26604 GCA_024699735.1 Posidonia australis
AGAGACAAATGCTCACAAATCCCTATGGTTTAATAAAACGCAAGTAAAAGACACAAAAGCATATCGCATGATTGATCATATAGGACATGCATCTTCTCCTCTAGGTCCACCCACAGTTTACGAAGGACAATCCTAGCAGCCCGTTCTATAGCTTTGGCGTAGGGCGTGTTGCTAGTTTGTCCCCCCTTGTCAGGGGTCGTGTCGGTGCTAGTATAGGGTACAGCTCCATGCTACTGCAGGAGACAAGGCCACCAACACACCACTCGTTCACTGCCTGTGCTCCAGCCAGGATTTAGAACGGAACCTTACTTTTTGACCAGAGTCAAAACCCAAACCCAAGAGTGCGTCCCACATGGTAAACCCCATGAGGGACATGCATGGTGAGAGAGAGCATGTTATTAGCATTCAAGTGCATGTGTGCCATTCATGCCATCCTAACAAATGATTGCATAGCTAACTTACTTCTTTTGTTGTCTTGTCTTCACTTCTTCACTGACACATTACATTCTTTTCCTTTGCTAGGTATAGAGCTCTGTGTGCTAGTTCCTAGGTCTGAGCCTAGGAGTTCCTTTCTGTGACCTCAGTCTTGAGGCACTCTTCTCGACTGTCTTCTCTCGAGCTATTCGTCACTTCCGACGATAGCTCCTTGTAGGCGTCATCCTCTCGTTTGCAATCACAGCACCATCCTTACCCATTCGCGGTCCATTATGGCCCAACGAGCTTCTGAGACCCTTGCACTGGCTGCTATGGAGGGGATTCCTGTTTCCACCCCTCCTCCTTCTTTTACTTTGACATCAGTCATGCCATCTGCACTCCATGATGGCCATTTTCAGGCACCTGAAGTTCCTTGTCTGTCGGTTTCAAAACATTGGTAGACCCTCAATGGTCTGGAGCCCGTGGCTGAGGCGGTTACCATGACTACCACCAGGGCATCGGATCTGATGATGCCCTGTCCTTCAGTTGACCCCCTTCCACTTGACACTCAACTGGCTGCGATTGCTTCATAAGTAGGAATTCAACCTGTAGCATCCTTGAACTTCCAGCCCCTTATGACATCCCTGCCACTTGCTCTTCCAGCCATCGGTACTGCTACCGATGGTTCCATCACTGTGCAATCTCAACAACATTTGGCCCTTGCGTAGAAGTTGCAAAACATGGCCTTCTCTTTGGATCCCACTCTGACTGTGCTTGTTTGTCCCGTTCCTGAGGACCCCGCTCCACCTGCTCAGGCACTTCACGTTGCACTAGTCACACCACCACTACAGCCATCGCCACAGCTTCCCACTGTCCCGACGACAAGCGTTGCTACTCTGCCAATAGCATCACTACCACAGCATACACAGCATATTCCTCCCTCTATTGGTGGTCAGCCTTTTGGGTTGACAGGAGCACACCAACATATGAACCCGACCATACCGGTTCAGTAGCTGTTGCTCTCACACACAACAACACGCCCCACATAGCATAACATTTCAATACCCTTGCATCAGGTACAAGCTTCAGCATGCACACCACCACAAATAGCGCACATGCACGGGTACGTTGGTCATCACGCCACAGCACCAGGTGGTGAGATGATAGATCTGGAGGAGCACACAGGTGCTATAGACACAGCATACGCGAGACCCACACCGGCTACACACTCAATGTCAGCAGCAACTCCCAGCGCACTTTTCGCTAGGATGAATGACCAAGAGAAAGCTCTACGACAAGTGCAGGGTGGGGACCGCCAGTGATTCTCCTTCCGGAACCTCTGCTATTTCCTAGAGGCGATACTCCCTCTAAACTTCCATATCTCGGAATTCTAGAAATAAAATGGGAAAGGCTGCCCAATTTCACACCTTAGGGCGTACTGTGGCGATCTCGCTCAGCTACAGGATGACAAGAGACTTCTCATTCGTCTCTTCTAGAAAAGTCTTACAGGTCCAGCTCTAAAATGGTTCACATCGCTGGATATGTCCACCATAAAGACCTGGAATGATCTGAGCCAAGCTTTTCTGGAGCAGTACTCTTTTAACCTCGACATGGTCCCAAAGCATGAAGACCTAATCACCACCAAGCAGAAGCCCCACAAGCCATTCGGGGAGTATGTTGGACGCTGGCGAGCCTCGCTTCACAAGTGCGCGATAGACCTTTTGACGAAGAGTCTATCGAAATAATAATTCAAGGAGTGCAGCCAACCATTGGGGCTCTACTAAGCATCCAGCCTCTTTCCACCTTTGCATCCTTGATCAAACCTGGCACCTGTGTTGAGAGCTCACTAAATAGCGGAAGTTTCCCTGCATTAGCAGCATTCGCAAAGCAGACCATGGCTTCAGGCGGAACCAGTAACAACAACAGTGGCAACAACGGATCCAACATTGGCTACGGTCGGAAGAAGGATTCTGCTAGGAATGTTGTGGCATACGTAGGAGCTCCTATTATGCCAGCCAATGTGGTGAGTTCGCTAGCTCAGAATTAGGTTGTTTACTCCCCTGCACCTAGAGCACCACGCACATCACAAATCACTACCACCGTCGAGCCAGTCTACCAGCTCGCACCGACAAGGCAAGGGCGCTATCAGGGATCACGGTGGCTCCCACGACCCGAGAGAGATTACACTCCTCTGGTCGAGCAACTAAGTGTCATATTTCCTAAGGTAGCGTCACTACTGAAGCTTCTGAAAATCTGCCCACCACCGAACGCACTTCCGCGGTGGCTTAAAGCAGATTTACATTGCAGTTACCACAGAGCCACGGGGCACTCTACGGATAACTGCTTTACACTCCGAGGAGCAATTCAGGACTTAATTGGCCAAAAGGTCATTGCCATTAACATACAGGAGGCAGAGTCCAGGCTTGCTGCACATTCATCTGCATCCACATCTAACAACATAGTCAACCGGCCTTTGCCTGAGCATGCACAGGGAACCTTGGGAGTTTATTTCCTTTTTTGGATGAGGTTGAACCTTTTGATCCTCCTCTCCTCATCCATGATGTTTCAGAACCGCTCTCTTATCGACTGAGTCAATCCTTAATTGAAACATCCAATTTTGCCGTCAATATGATCCAGTTAGCTGCCCAACCAAGCCGCACGGCTACCAGACCTACCATGCAATCCACCCTACCAACACTTAGCCTATTAGCCAAACCAAGGCATGATGTAACCCACCAAGTGCTAATACCTACTCTGCCAGTCCTAGTGGAATTGAGGGCTCATTCTCCTATGGTCATCAACTTGACACAGGATACTCATCGCATGCTTTATAGTTATACCACAGAAATGTGTGCTGAGGTAACGCAGTCAGGAAGGGTATACAAGGCCCCGGTTCTAGAAAACAAAACCAGTTAACCTGTGACTTCATCCACTCAAGCAAAAACCCATATTCCAAGTCCAATCCCTGAAGAGTCAGTCACAAGAGCTAACCCCACTGTCAAAGTTGACCCACCTGTAGCCGACATCACAGCCCAATTAAAAAAGGTCAAAGCAGGCATCTCCATCTAGGACTTAATCCACACTTCTGCCGAATACCAAGAGGCGTTTCTCTGGGTTTTTCAGGCCGCCCATGTTTCCTCAACCATACAACCATCGTCCTTGGAGAACATGGTAGGGATGATAGCCGCGCCAGAGGTCATTTCTTTCTCTAGTTCAGAGCTTCCTCCGGCAGGGACTAATCATAACCAGCCCCTATTCATCATGGTACAATACCAAAATTTCCGCATTCCTCTCACTTTGGTAGATAATGGCACCGGTTTGAACGTCTGCCCCTTGCGAACCACAAATCAGGTCAGCTTTAAATCGGACATTACTCCATTAGTAAAAGGAATGACGGCATTTGACAACACGCACCATGATGCCTTAGGGATCTTGATCATTCCCTTAATCATTAGTTCTGCTCGTTTCGAGGTCGAATTCTATGTTGTCGACCTCAAGGCGTCTTTCAATCTTCTGCTTGGGCGCCCTTGGCTCCACAAGCATCAGGTTATCCCCTCAACCCTTCATCGTATGATTAAGTTCCGCTGAAACAACGACATTGTCGTTGTGATGGCGAAAAACCATGAAAAGGAGAAGGTTGAGGCAGTCTCTTCAGTGTCACTCCATACTGTCCATTTTGACTCCAAACCTTCTGATGTGCTCTACTGTGTCAACCGTTTGTATCGGTCAATTTTATTCCGTTTCTCAAGCGTGCCAGTCATTTGGCCACTTTTGGCAACCCCTTTTTGATGGTCGAGAATCTATGTCAGAGATGGGGGTACGAGAAGGGAGCACCTCTCGGGCGGAATGGCCAAGGAATCGTCGAGCCCATTGCTGTAGAGAGAAGACGGGAATTTGAAGGACTGGGATACGAGTGGAAACCACAAGACAGACATGTGAAGCATCGTAAGTTCCAAAAGCTTGTTATTCCATGAGATTTAACTAACTTTGTAAGTGCGGGATTGCTGGATCCCAAGCCGAGTTTGTGCTTGCAGAGCCTGAGCAGGACAAACCAGTCAATGGGCCAGAATGGATATGTGTAGAGGATTATTACTCAGAGGAGGAAATTATGGACTTCAGAATGGGTTCGACATCATCCATGTCACCAAGGACAGCCATGCTAGCATTGCCACCTCTAGAGTCAGCTAAGGGTCTTTCTACAAATCCAGTTGAAGTCTGGGATTCAACGAGGGCAGATGTAGCAGTAATAGCATCTAATCAGTAGTCAGTTTTGAAGGGGTTACAGCCAAGGCAGCCAGAATCAGCGCTTGAGGTGTTAAGAACTACCAGCGCCTATTATGTGGATTTCACTTCTGAATAAGAGGAGGGAGATGCTGTGGTAGCACAGGTTGATAGCATGCTAAGTGATTTGGAAGTTCTATTTCAAGAGCAGTTGGCGGTACTGGCCGAGGATGTGCAAAGTGAGCTTAGGTGCAGGAAAGGATAAGCAATAATGACAGAATAGGCTGCAAAGCAGACAATCGCACAGGGTCAGTCTACTATCATGACCCTAAAGGAGAATAGATCCTTAAACACTAGAATAGAGGAGTTTATCTCCTATGAGCCAAGAGTCGGGTCTAGGTGGTATTATCAGTCCTGGCCCCAATTGAGTAGTGGGGCCAAAAAAAAAAAGATCCTGAGTTAGGCTCAGGAGGGAACTCAAGGCGGCAGCACTCACATCAGTCAGACAAAGGACAGCTGCCCTGTACAGGCTGTACAAAGACATCATGAAACTGAAAGCTTTTGTCTACCAGAAGTGGAACAGTCGGACACAAGTTTGGAAATAGCAGAACCAGAAATCATTAGAGGTGCATACAAGAAAACTAGGGTTAAAGTGGCCATTCTAAAGCACCAACAAGGGCAGAATGCTGAGAAAGTGTGCACCTTTGAAGACACAGATCCGTCATGCCAGCAAGAAGTCATTCCTGAGCGTATTGCATATGGAGAAGAAGATGATGCAGAAGTGGAAGAGGAAAGTCACGATGCACAAAAATTCCAGCCTTACGATAATGATCCTGAAGGCCCGAACCTACATGTAGAAGAAGAAACTGAGACTGTGAATATTGGCACTAATGAAGATGTCAAGGAAGTGCGGATAAGCGCTAGACTCACAACACAAGCCAGAGCAGAACTTGTTGAGCTTCTTCGAGAATACGCAGATATCTTCGCCTGGAGTTACGATGACATGGTTGGGCTAGACGTCGAGATAGTGGTACACACATTACATCTTAAACCTAATGTCAAGCTAGTCAAATAGAAATTGCGTAGATGGCGAGCATAGTGGATCTTGAAATTGAAAGAAGAGATAATGAAACAGCACAAAGTTAACTTTCTGAAGGTCGTCCTTTACCTAGATTGGTTAGCGAATGTGGTTCCAGTACCCAAGAAAGATGGTCAGGTCCGAATGTGTATTGATTATAGAGACCTAAACAAAGCCAGCCCGGAGGATGATTTCCCACTCCCACACATTGATGTGTTGGTAGACAATACTGCAGGACACAAAATGTTGTCATTCATGGATGGATTTTAAGGATACAATCAAATCCAAATGGTAGAAGAGGATATGGAGAAAACGTCCTTTATTACCCCATAGGGAGTGTTCTGCTACTAAGTTATGCCATTTGGGCTCAAGAATGCCGGGACCATATATCAAAGGGCAATGACAGCTTTATTCCACGATCTCATGCACCAAGACATCGAGGTTTACGTGGATGATATGATTGCTAAGTCGAAGGAGCCTGAAAACACATTGCTTGTTTGAGGAAACTCTTTAACCGCTTGCGAAAGTATAAGCTACGGTTGAACCCCAACAAGTGTGTATTTGGTGTCACATCAAGCAAACTGTTGGGATACATCATTAGCCAAAGGGGAATCGAGGTAAAATCCGAGCAAGGCTAAAGCCATCATTGAGATGCCTCCCCCTACAACAGAGAAAGAAGTCTGATGGTTGCTGAGGCGGTTGCAGTATATCAGCTGATTCATTACCCAGTTGACACTAATTTGTGAGCCAATCTTCAAGCTCCTAAGGAAGAATGCGCAGATCCGCTAGAGTGACGAGTGCTAAGAAGCATTTGACAAAATCAAGAAACTCTTGGCAAGAAACTAGTCTTAGTTCCTCCGACACTAGGGCGTCCTCTATTGCTCTACTTGTCAGTGACACAGCATTCAATGGGCGCAGTCTTGGGTCAGCATGATGAAATAGGTCGCAAGGAGAGGGCCATTTATTATCTGACCAAAAATTTCAATGATTGTGAAGTTAAGTATACCGCAATCGAGAAAGTTTGCTTGTCCCTCGTTTGGGCCACACAGCGCTTAAGACACTATATGATGGCATATCCAGTTCTATTACTGTGCCGACATGATCCTATGAAATACCTGTTTCAGAAGCCATCACTAGTGGGTAGATGTGTCAAGTGGCAAGTGCTTTTATCTCAATTTGACATCACTTTTGTTACTCAAAAGTCAATGAAAGGATAGGTCGTGGCCAATCACTTAGTAGACTTACCCTTGCCAGAGTACCAACCCCTGCAGACTCAGTTCCCTGATGAGGATATATTATTCGTCATGGAGGAAGAAGAGCCAGTAGTCCCTCAAGATAAAGATCAGTGGCAGCTCTACTTTGATGGCGCAGTTAACAAGAGAGGCATGGGTATTGGTGCGGTATTAGAGACTCCACAGAGCCAGATGATCCCACTTGCTCAAAAGTTAACCTTTGTGTGCACCAATAATGTGGCTGAGTATGAGGCATGTATTCTTGGCTTGCGGGCAGCATTAAAACATTGTGCACAGAATTACATGTGCATGGTGATGCCATGTTGGTTATCTCTCAAGTTAATGGCAACTGGAGAACCAAAGACCTGAAATTGGTTCCATACCACAACCATCTCTTAAAGTTGATGGCCAAGTTTGAGGAGATACGCTTTTCCTTTATGAACAGGGCCAAGAATGCTTACGCAGATGCACTGGCCACTCCTGCATCCTAGTTGTCCATACCAAAGGATGGCACAGTGAAAGTGTCAGTAACCTGCACAGACCAACCGGCACACTGCATGAGCATAGAAGAAGTAGATTCCACAGCAGAGCTCTCATGGTATCATGACATCAGAGCATACCTGGAAACCGGAAGTCACCATCCAGATGCACCAGTGGTAGATAGAAAAACCATGGTCCGGTTGGCCTCAAAATATGTGCTGGGAGCAGGTCACTTGTATAGGAGGTCTTATAATCAGATGCTTCTACGCTGTCTTGATAGAAAGGAGGCTAATACAGTAATGTCGCAAGTGCATGCTGGGACATGTAGGCCTCACATGAATGGAGTATTATTGGCCAAGAAAATAATGTTACAAGGTTATTTCTAGTCAACCATGGAGACAGGCTGCTGCCAGTTTGTGCGAAGATGTCATAACTGTCAAGTGCATGGCAACTTTATTCATGCACCACTGCAGCAGCTTCACAGCATGTCGTCACCCTGGCCTTTCTCAACATGTGGAATAGACGTCATCAGAGCTATCCACCAAGCAGCATCTAATGGACATCAATACATCTTAGTAGCAATTGATTATTTTACAAAGTGGGTGGAGGCAGCTTCCTACAAGAAAGTGACCGCCTCCGTGACTAAAAAGTTCGTCAGGAACAACATCATCACCCGATATGGGGTCCCGCATTCCATCATTTCCAATAATGGGACAAATTTCACAACCAAAAAGGTTGAGGATTTCCTGCAAGAGTTCCATATCAGGCATCACAAGTCTTCCCCGTACCGTCCTCAGATGAACGGTGTAGTGGAATCCGCCAATAAGAATCTAACTAAGATTCTTAAAAAGATGGTGGAGACACATAACGACTGGCATGACAAGCTCCCATACGCTCTGTGGGCTTATAGAACATCAGTCCGGACCTCAACAGGAGCGACTCCATATTCTCTGGTATATGGCATGGAAGCAGTCCTACCAGTAAAGGTGGAGATACCATCGCTCAGAGTCCTGAAAGAAG
Source organism: Posidonia australis (assembly GCA_024699735.1). Lineage (NCBI taxonomy): Eukaryota > Viridiplantae > Streptophyta > Magnoliopsida > Alismatales > Posidoniaceae > Posidonia > Posidonia australis. The sequence goes on from JAMKQA010001102.1 coordinate 8,446, forward strand.
CAAAGCTGGAAGAGGCGGAGTGGATTGAAGACCGCCTTGTTCAACTGAACTTGATAGATGAGCATCGATTACAAGCTATGCATCATGCACAATGCTATCAGAAGGGTATGGCCAAAACTTATCAGAAGAAGGTCCGACCAAGAAGCTTTCTGCCCGAGGACCTGGTCTTGAGAGCAATACATCTCCTTGATAGTCAAGGCAAGTTCAGGCCTAACTGGCGTGGACCATTCGTGGTCAAGCAATTCTATTCCGGAGGGGCTGTCATCCTTGAGGATATGGATTGCATCGAACAGTTAGAGCCAGTTAATTCGTGCTACTTGAAAAAGTACTATCAGTGATCATAAACAGTGTGTCCTTACTATGCGACACTAACACTTTCCTTCATGCATACATGAATTCATGTTCTTTCTACATCCATGTAGCTCTGCATCACAGCACATACTAACCCCTAATTCAGTATATGCATATATAGGCTGATGTTTGTTTTCATCACATGCATGGATCTTAGCCCAGTGATGATAAGTGGAATAAGCCTGCCAATGTTGGGAATGCGTAGCACCTCCTCAAGTAGATACTATTCAGGAACCTAGGGAGAGAGGAAGCCACCTTTCATTGTGAATTAGGCGAAGTATCCAAGCCGCTCAAGGACCCTACACCTCCCAGAGGGAGATAAAATGTGAGGGGTGAGAATGAGAGCGTGAGAAATAAAACAAAAATATATATCTGTGAAAGGACATAAAAGAATAAGAAGACAGAAGTCGCAAATAGAAGTCAGCCCTAAAGAGAGAGGCATGACGGGTAGCATTGTCCCTCCAATTTATCTTGGAGAGGAGTTGAAGTGAATACCTAGAAGACATGTTCCAAAAGGGCCTACCAACTCTTTAAACATCAGCAGCTCCCCACCACAAACCAGGTACCTATTACCTCCAAGCCAGGGATAGGGTGAACCCACATGCCTACGAGGAAGAATGAATAAAGAATGAATAAAATAAAAAAGCAGGGGTATGGTCCAGTATGGTTTGGAACAGAGTCCAAGACACAGTGTCGCATTTCCAGAGAGCCACCCAAAAAACTAGGGGCTTGGATAGAGTCTCGTGAGGTCTAGAGTTACCATTCCCTTGTATACTTGGCAATAAGCATCCCAATGCTGAGGGCGCCAGTAAGATCCCACAAATCATCAAGCATGCATGCATTGCTTTCCACAAATATCATCCTAAAAGTGTCACAGAGTATTATTTGGTTCTCTTAGCTAAGATGTGACAACAGCTTTCATTCTAAGAGAATCATGGGGACACCACCTAAACCAGGGGCATGTAAGCTGCTCTTAATGGTTAAGGCCATTTATGTCAAACCAGGGGCATGTCAGCTATCCTATGGTTAGACACTGTAACCATGCCGACGACTGCCTCGAGATGATTTTGACACGTAAGGCCAAAATACACGAGAGATCGGCAAAGTCACGGCAAAAATAATAAAAATAAAAATGCAAATGCAGGAGTCGCCACCTAGTTTATTAAAATGGAAGACGAGGAAAACCATATAAAACATGCAAATCATGCAAAGAAAAGCAGGTCAAAAACCAGAAATGGGTAAGGATCCCTGTTACGCACAAGGAAGGTATTAGGCACCCTCATGCGCCCGATAAATCGGTCTTCTATTGGTTTCTCATTTGCTTATGAAATGTTGCCTTTTCAACCTTTTATGTACACCCGAGGGCGATATGTCATGCCATGCTTATGTGTGTGGTGTCTAAAATATGGGTGCATGATGTGTAGGGGTGTGTCCTAATGCTCAGAAATATCGCTCTTATGTCAGGTCAAGGATCGATGCAAAGATATTGTATAAATAAGATCAAGGATCTAGTATTTTGAGCGATTTATCATCCTTGCTTTGCTATATGCCAAATGCAAACTATTATGCATTGAAATGGTTGAAAACAGAGACATGCCTTCCTGAAGAAAACAGGAAAAAAGAAAAGCAACTCGAAGTAAAAAAAAATCATGCTAGAACACTATGCAAAACCTGCTGTGTGCTACTGAAAACAGGCTGCTGCGCCTGTTAGGTGTGCCAGACTAGTGCGTCAGTCTGGTGCACCACCTAGGTGCTTCTATGTGGGCCAGAAAGATGTGCAGAAAGAAAATAGAAATCCATGCTATGCCAAACCACATGAGAATGCATTCCCGAAAGTCAAGCCATGTAAAATCCTTCGCAAAACTTGGAAAACATGCCTTAAAATGAAAGAAATGCAAATGCAATGACCTGTGGACCTTATGCTCAAGGGCTGGTAGCCTCACACAGGATCCCAAGCTAAATGGAAAATGCAGGATTCAGCCATACCACTTGATCATTGGCTGATGCATAGGTTCTCCATGTTAGAGTAAAATGCAATCAGCCTACCAGATTTTGATCAGAGACTGATTATCCAAAGAGGTAAAACAACTAGGAAACAATCTTGTTTAAAATAAAAAAAAAACATGCATGTGAAACTATGAAATGTAAAAAAAACAAGCAGTAAAAAATCAGGCTTGAATTCATTCAGAAATCCATGCAAACAGATATGCCAAAGTGAATGTTTCACTCTCTGACCAGTTTGGTGCTCCTGCATGGGGCACCGAGTGGTGCGCTGGAGAAGTGCGCCACTCTGGTGCACCATATAGGTGTTCTCCAGAAAATCTGGATCCGACTGCAATCTGATCCAAAACCTGACCCAGAATGAAGATGGGTGATCTATACTAATGCAGGTTGATTCATGCGATTGTTAAGAGCATGATGGAATGCATCTGATCATTGCTATCTTATTATAACAAGATGACTAAATGGGTTCATGCAAAGATTCAAGCATGAAAAGACCCAACACGACATGATGAAACCATGATCATATCAAGAGCATAAAAAGATTGCTCGTGCAAGTGATTATATCAAGAACATCATAAAGAATAGATTGCTCATGCAAGCAATGGAGTGCAGATATTTAAACTAGAAATAAACTAAAACATGCTATAATCAAAGCATAAATTTGCATGAAGAGTATCTTGCAAAAAAGGATAAATGAATTCAACACGAGATCCTCATGAAGATACAGAAAGAATCAGACCTTATATGGAGCTAATAGCATGCTATTCCATTGTAAAAGAACAAGAGAAAGGTGAAGGGCCTACCTTGTCCAAGATGGATGTTCCTTCAAAGAAGAAAAGAAAGACCCAAGATAATGAGCTCCTAGATGCTTTGGAAGGGCTGCGAATACCTCTGGATGCAAGAGAACAACTCAAGTGCTCAAGTGGATGGTTGCAGAATTCTGGAGAAGGCTAGTGCAGCTATAATCTCTATCTTTCCAGATGATTCAGCCCCTTCAAATGGTTGCTTATGGGGTTTATTTATAGGAACTCCTCATGGGTAACTCCTAGGACAACAAGGAGCCTCGTAGACGAAAAGCTTGGAAGATTCCATGGCATATTCACTGGTAGAGGTAACATCCATGGGAGGTGGAAAGCCAGCAGCCTGAGAAATGGCTGGGCGCCTGGGATGTGCGCCAGGTTGGTGTGCTAGCTAGATGTGCTAGGTAAGTGTGCTAGCTAGGTGTGCTAGCTAGGTGCTCTCCCCTACTTGTCTAGATTTCTAATTGGGCTACGAGTCTACTATGGGTTTAGGATTGGTTCAAGGGCTAGCCACATCCAAAGTAACATCCGGAAAGCTCATCCATGGGTCACCTCAAAATCGGGGTGTCTATAGACACACTAAGCCAGTACTCAACCAGGGGCATGTAAGCTGCTCTGACAGGTTAAGGAGAATCCATGTCAAGCCAGGGACATGTGAGTTGTCCTATGGTTAAACACATTAAGCCAATGCTCGACCAGGGGCATGTCAGCTGCTCTGCAGGTCGAAGATCCTGGTAATTTGCTGGGAGGCACAGTCTTCAAATAAGCCTGATCCCCCAATTTTGCTGGTCATATCTCATTACTTGGGTACCTGGTCAGAACTAGTTGGTAACCAAGGCTTTCCCTCAGGGTTGTGCATAAGATTTAGTCTGTTCAACAACTCTCTGTTAAGTCAGCTATGGTTTTCAGCTTTGGGCCAATTTCTCTAATTCTTGCAATACCATTGCACTGCATCTTTTACCTATCTTCTTTGATTCTGCTAAGTGTTGTTGACTGAAGCAAAGTTGAAATCTCTTTCTAAAACAATGTTTTGAGCATGTCCTGTAGGAGATCGTTTGCCCTTTCTAAGGATTCTCGAACCGAGGAAAGCTGAAACACCCTACGGATCATGGATTTCCCTACGATGGTGGTGCCCACACTCTGCTCAGATGTTCTCCAAGCATGGATCAAGCAGTTGACAAAAAGCGATCACGACAAGCTGCGGATTGGGGGGATCGCTTCAAAGCTTCTGGATATTGCAAAGGTGGAGGTTTCTCGAATTTCCTATGTGCAGCTACCCAATTCTGGAAACCGGCTCATCATGTATTCTGTTTTGGGAGAATCGAACTGACCCCAACCTTGGAGGAGGTACACAGAATATGTTGTCTACAGAGGTTCTTGGGACCCACCGTGTTTATGCGACGCGACGGGTATTCTTCGGTCTTGAGTGAGCTGACTGGCCTATCAACCAGTAATTGTGGTCGTCAGCTCATCTGTTCAGACGGACATTCTCCCATGCTGCAGCTAGCTTACTTTGACAAAGTGGTCGGAATGTGCACCTCCCTGGGTGATGAGCTATGGTTGAAGGGCTTTGTTGTCTGCTTCCTAGGAGAATTGATTTTCAGCCATGGACGGGTGGTTGTTAACGTTGAAGCTGCTGAGATTGCTTTGGCAGTTGTCACTCGACAGATAGATTTAGCCCCAGTCATCTTGGCAAAAACTTACCAGGCTCTAGACCGATCACTACGGCGTTGCCGCCACTTTTATGGCTGTGGAGTCTTTGTACAGGTATGGTTGGCTGCACATCTGGGTGTAGTAGTCTTACACCCACAACGATCAGCCTTTGAATCCTACTGTCAAAGTGGCCATGCGCGCACGCTCACCTCAGTTCAAATGGAATACGAGCATTTAGAAAGCTTGACAGAACAAAAAATCATCTGGCGCGTTATTCCTTCGGCTACTCATAACTTTGAGGCCTTCTTCAACACAACCAACATGCAGTTTATCGTCTTGTTAGGGTTGACTGGTGGAGTTGAATATCACCCAGTCCATGTGATGCGGTAGTTCAGTTACCAGCAAGATTCCTTCGCTCAGGGCCAAATGCCAACACTGTTCCAAGAATACCCCCTAAGCTTTTATACAATGACTGAGGAGCTCTCTTGCCTGCTTAGTGGCTCCACACGATCGAAGGACCTTACTGTCATAGAGGGGAAAGGTTGCACAGTAGGGTATGAAGCTGAAGTTGAAGAGACCTGGCCAATTTGCAGCGCCAACCCGAGTCGTAAGCTCTTTGCCAAAGCCTTGGGCTCCAAGAGATCCAGAGATGACGTAGATTCTTAACATTCATGTCATATTACTGGTTTTTTGCAAGTTAAAATACATGTAATCATTTCATTGACTATGGTAATAAAACTCATCAGAATATTTCTTGCCAGCTTGTTTGGTTGCTTATGTTTGATGTAGAATAGATTATTGCGACAGCATGTCCTCGGCTATTCAGGATTCTACCTTCTTTTGCCTGTTGACTTGGCGCTGGGAACTTACCATTTCCCCTTTTGGTCGGTAAGCCCGAAACTTACCATTCTCTCCTTTGGTCGATAAGTCTGAAACTTACCATTCTCTCCTTTGGGTCGATAAGTCCAAAACTTACTACTCACCCTTTTGGCCAGTATGTCTGAAACTTACCATTCTCCCTTTTGGCGGTAAGTCCGAAACTTACCATTCTCCTCTTTTGGCTGGTAAGTCCGAAACTTACCATTCTACCATTTTTGGTCGGTAAGTCCGAAACTTACTATTCTCCCTTTTAGCCGGTAAGTCCGAAACTTACCACTTCCCCTTTTGGCCGGTAAGTCTGAAATTTACCATTCTCCCCTTTTGACCGGAAGTCCGAAACATACCATTCTCCCCTTTTGGTCAGTAAGTCCGAAACTTACCACTTCCCCCTTTGGTCGGTAAGTCCGAAACTTACCACTCCCCCTTTAGTCAGTAAGTCTGAAACTTACCATTCTCCCTTTTGGCCGGTAAGTCCGAAACTTACCATTTTTGGTCGATAAGTCCAAAACTTACCATTTTCCCCTTTTGGCCGGTAAGTCTGAAACTTACCATTCTCCCTCTTGGTCGGTAAGTCTGAAACTTACCACTTCTCTCTTTTGGCCGTTAAGTCCAAAACTTACCATTTTCCCTTCTTGGTCGGTAGGTCCGAAATCTACCATGCCCCATTCGATCCTTACTCAAAGAGTTTGGTATCGATGGTGCTCCCTTTGTTTTGAGTTTCACTCCAAATGGATGGAATCAAAGCAAGCTGTCTTCCTCCTTCCTTTGGGCTGGTATCCCGAACTACCCGGGCAATCCTTGTGATGCCCGATGGATTCCCACTTTCCTTGTTCCTTCATTCCTTTTGGGCTGGTAGCCCAAACTACCCAAGTGACTTCCGTAACCAGTCACTTTTCGGTCGGCAAGCACCGTGAATCTTGTCCGACGCTTTTCTCGACAAGTGTGATAACCGATCATGTCTTTTAGGAGCTGGTTGGCCGTCACCTTGTCAGCTTGTCATTTGTATTGGTTTCTCTGATGTTAGCTATGGTTGTGGTGTCCAGGGAGGCAAGACAGGACTTCTGGTGCGTTCACCGACTAGTGGCTGGATGCCAGTAGCTAACTCTTTCTTAAGGCTTTAGGCAGGGTGTCTTTGTCAACCCTGAGCATCGATCTTTGTTCCACTCGTCCTCCGACCTCGCTCAAGGAGGGGCATCTGTAGATACCCCAATTTTGCAGGTCTGCAGGATGGAGTTGTGGTAGCTGGGCTTTTAATCACAAATGAACTCAAACCCTGGTTTAGTCCCAAAGCAAAGGAAGACCAAACCCAACAGCCAATGATCTGAGCTGTGATCAGGGGCCATACAGGTGCACCTATCAGGCGCACCTGTCTGGCGCACCATACAACCGCACCAGACATATGCACCTGGCCGGTTCCCTCATCACGACTGTCAATCGATGTCATTGCTTGGGCAGGCAGCAGGGTGTGTGGGGGACAGCAAGGTTGTTACAAGTGGTTAGTCTGTTAGGAGGTTTTAGTTTGTTACGGAGTTGGTTAATTTTTAGGATTTTGTTGAATCTGTTACAGGTTGTAACAGTCGCTGGAGCTTCACCTATAAAAGGGACAGTAGTGTGAAGGGTGAAAAGGAGAGCGAGAGAGAAAGGGAGGAGGAGATAGAGAGAGTTCCAGGAAGAGAGAGGAGGTTCGTGGAGGTAAGAAACCATAGTTTTCAGCCACCTCCGGCAAGCTACGACGGCGAAGCACATTGCCAGACCAGTACGCCCTCCACCAGCCTCATTTAATTTCAATTTTAGCTTCCTAGGTCTCCCGCTACCTCCCCTGGTCGATTCCAATAGAGCCAGAGGTCTCCTTTGGTTGGAATCATGTTTCTAGGCCTCGCCAGAGTCATTCTTCGGTGGCCTAGGTGGGGGCACGAATCCACTTGTTGATTCGTGTCCCAGAGCTTTAGGTCTTCCTCCTGCTTCTTCGACCCTTGGTGCACCATTTCACTGCCTCCCGGAGCCACCACCAGAAGATCGCTGGAGTCGCGCCAGGTCGCCATCACTGGGGAAGAAGACTGAAACCAGAGAAGAGACGCGAATCTCAAGCCTTGAAACGCCGCTCCGACCCCCAAGGAACGATCTCCGACAATCCACCAACAATTTTGAGGCTCCAGGATCGCGATTCAGGCCTTGGATCACCCTGGCGACCTCGCTCGCCGTAGGAGACGACAACGACGGTAGGTGGAACCCACCTTGCGTGATCTCCATCCAGTTTGACCTCTAAAGGAAGGCAAATGAACCTCGCCACTCTCCTGTGCCTCCTAGAGCCCAGAGACGCCGCGCCGTGACCTCCAATAGCCCCCTTCTTCTCCGGCGCCATTGTCAGAGTGTTCTGACGGCAAGGGAGGTGGGAGAGCCACTCCCGCCGTTGAATCCCTGATCCAAAACGTTGTATCTCTTCTCCTCCTTCTCTTCTTGCTTCCCATGGGGTCTGATCTTGGATCAGGCCATGGGATGGCCTCTGGAAGCTTCTCCGGTGGTCGTCGACAGCGGGGCTCCGTCGCTGGCGGCCGTCGTTTCTTTTTCTTCTTTAAAAAATAAAAAATAATTTCCTTTTAATAAAACTTCTGTAACTTTTGTTATCTTTCGGATAGGTCTTTTTTTTTACAAATAGGTCCTTTTTCATTGCAAGTAGGTTCTTTTTCTCACAATTAGGTCCTTGCATTTTTCTTAAATCGTTTGAATAAAGTTTCAACTGAAAATATTGCAATGTGCCTCCTGAGTTTTCCAAATAATATTTTCCAGGCTTAAAAGTTTGATAAAACCCCTAGACTTTCTTTTCATGCATTTTAATCCAACTTTTTTGCATAAAGAACCCCTGAACTTTTCTGAAATTATTCTGAATGCATGTTTTCTAGGGTAAATTTACTGAATTGCCCCTGGAACTTTCTGATTTCAACATGTACAAGTTTTCTTGCATATTTTATCCTGAATTTCCACAGAATTGCATTAGATGCATGTTTTGATGGCAGAATTGCATTTTAACCCCTATGAACCTTCAATTTAACCAAAAATGCACAGATTTGAACATTTGACCCTAGATTTCTTCGAAATTACATGAAATATGCTTTTCTATGTATTTTGATGATTTAGCTTCAGAATTTCAGTTTTTATTCATAATTTGGGTTTTTTGTACAAAGGCCCCTGCAATTTTCACTTTTACACTCTCACATGCATTTTGCATATTTTGTCACAGCTTTTCGTGCAAATTTTCTCATATTTTCATCCTTACATTGCGCACACATTCCTAGCCCACTTCGAGCTTGGTTTACTCATCGTTTCCCCGATTTCTTCCGATTTTCGCATTTTTTGACATGATTTGGCTTTCCATCGCCCGAGGGCGTACATTAACAGGCTTAACAAAGCCAACATTGTCCCGAAAGAGGATTATTTTTCCTAATTCGATTTTCTCGGATTTCTTCGAGTTTCTGTGGATTTGTGAGACGCATTCCGAGAGTTTTTCTTGATTTTCACGATTTTCCTCATCGCCCACGGGTGTACAGTAAAGCGGCATTCTCAATGCCTACATTTGTCCCTCGGATTAAATTTTTTTTCCCTTTATTTCATTTCTTCTCTTTGGTTTGACATGTTTTTCAGTCATCTTTAGCATTGGCATTCAGAATAGGCAAGCACACATCCAATAGACCATTTAGCAAGTAGGAAACCTAAAAAGACCGAGTTTCTTCGGACGCATGGGGGTGCCTAACCTCTTCGCCATACGTAACAAGAATTCTTACCCTTTCTTTGGCCAGCATTGATTTGTGCATTACATCCATTAGGCATGGAGCATACATGTTTTCTTCATCTTGTTTCCTTCTTGGTTTTCTTTTGTGTTTGGTTTTCCTCGTCTTTCCATTAAAAGACTAGGTGGCGACTCCTTTCCTTATCCTTTCTTATCTTTCATTGGTGTTTCTGAGTCTAGTCTTCTTCTCAGGATTCACCATCTTCACCGTGACCATATCTGGACTCCGCATGTGCTTCCACGCACCCGGTAAAGAAGAGCCGTACAGGATTCCACCGGTATGGTCACAGTAGAGGATCGAGGTTGGTGCCTCCTCCGATTGTGGCCAGGTCACCCTTGATCAAGGTGACACTAGAAAAGAGATTTGTAGATTTCGTATTCAGATTTGGTTTGAGGCTAGAATTGAGCTCGATTTTGGTTTTTGAGTTTTAGCCAAATTCTAGCCAAGATAAAAATAATGTTTTAGAACTAGTTCCAGTCAGGTTTTGTGTTTTTACAAGATTTAAGATTTGAGATTTAGGCTGGAACCTAGTCTCAAAACAGTTTTCCAGAGATATGTAGAAATGAGCATAGTTTTCAGAAAAGAAAGTAAGTTTTGAAAATGCATGATTTCCGAGATTTCCTTAAAAGAAGCTTTCTTAGAATTTAGCCAGAATTTGATTATGACCTAGATTTGAACTTATCGAAAAGTTTTCATAGCAGATAATAGAATTTGAAATGAAAACAAAGAATTGGAGTCTTAGTCATTTTTCTACTTTTGTTTTCTTTGGGACACATATTGGGTGACTTAGATGTCACTCATGCATTTTTTTTGGTTGATTTTTCTCAAGTGCTGTGTTGGAGTGCAGTGAATTTCTAGTGCTCGAGTTTTAGGAGCCGTTAGCTGCACATAGGTTTGAGTAGTAGTTAGTATTGAATTTATTTTAAATACTGCTTTTGCTAATTTAGCAAACTCTGACTTAGATTTACTTTGCCGTGACGCCCTGTGACTGCGGGGTGTTACATAGAGCATCCACAGTATCGGCGTCCATTGGACTCCAATTTTCCATCTCCCAACTGAGGCCAAGTCTAATTCCCTCCACCTAATCTTAAGTATGGGGGAGTACAAGGATAGCATTACATTACTTTTCCTTAGTCTAAGTCCCACCGCCACGGTATACGAAGTCCCACTGAGAACGGACTCCCGCCTTTTTAGTCTCGACCATGTACATGGACACACAGCTCTAACTAAGAGGCAAGCCTCGGTTTGGCAAAGGAAAGGTTCACTCCCTCACCTGGTTCTTTATTCATAGAACTCATTTACTTACCAAGTTGAGTTGTGGGACGACGATCCTTTTCTGAGAGTGCTGGTCACATTCGAAGATGGAAAACACTTGACCATAATGAATTGCATCATGCATCTTGCATATGTCTACATGGCTAGGGACCACTCATACCCCACCGGCCTAACCTGCCATATGGACCATTCATTGTATTGAATGATTGCCCTTGCAGTTGCATTTGTTTGCTTGAATCATGCATCCATGCATTTAAGAACCATGCATTGGAAGTGGAGTGCTGACGGAGAATGTTCTTCAAGTGTGTTAGAAATTCTTAGAATCGGTGATCCTCCTAAAGTCTTATTCAAGCCTTAACCTTTCCAATTAGAGCAAGCTCTTAAACAAGAAGCCACAAACATTTATCAGTTTTAATTAGCTTTTCCTTTTCAACCGGCTATCGAGTAATTTCCCCACGGTCACCTTAGTTTCTGCCCCGTTGAAGTGTCACTCTACATGGTTGACATGGTCTCGACATCGACTACGACACATCACCCCAGCTTGACCCCTCCATGCCTGAGCCTTCAATATGACAGCATTCTAGTTTCCTTTTCGACAGGTGATCGGGTAATTTCCTCACGATCATCATAGTTTTTGCCCCGTTGAAGTGTCACTCTACATAGTTGACAGGTCTCGACACCAGCTGCGACACATAGCCCTGGCAAGACCCCTCCATGCCTGAGCCTTCAATATGATGGCATCCTTAGTTTAATCGAACCACTTGGTTATGCGACCATGTCCTGAAACCGAGTCAGTTCATCTTCTCACCTTTTGGCTGTGCAACCATGTCCCGAAACCAATAGGTGTAGGCTTATTTTTGGAATCCGTGGTGGATCGTTTGAGAATGAGCTCCCTATTTTAGGAAATGCTCAATGGGGATGTTCTTCTTACCTTGGAGCTAATCTTGTTCCAAGATCAACTCCAAGAAGGGGCATCTGTAGATATCCCTTTTTCGCATTTCCCAGAGTTCACCTAAGATAGGAACCCTTGAGGCATCCCAGATCACATGGCTAAGGAGCTTTAACATTCTTCCAGATTTTCCCATGGAATTTCTGTGTTTTTCCCTATTTTTTAATGCATTTCTATAGAATAAAATAAAAGACAAGGAGATAAAACATAAAAGAGGAGGATGTTGCTTGTCTGATAGGTGACAGGACTAGTCGCCATTTTAAGAGGTGACTAGTTTTCAAGTGCTAAATTAATAGGCGACTAAATTCTAGCACTCTGTCTCTAAATAATTTGTCATCCCTAGCTTTAATATCATATATGGGATATTTATAAATGTTATCATGATTTTTTCCATAATTATTTTTAACACCTGTAAAATTCATTTATGTAACTATTTACATTTTTAATGAATTTTATTCCTAGACAGGTGTTATTGTTCTAAGGCTCGTTGTGTGGATTTGTACTTTTGAGCTTAGGCCTCGTGGGCCGACTTCTGATTGCATGTCCCTGTGTGTGGTTTGGCACTGTGCATTGTGGCATTGTGCCAGTGGACCCAGGTGTGGGGCCCGCGTTGGTGAGCACATGTGGCTTGTGGTAGGCGGGATGCACGGTTGTGCACGCACTCAACTACCACCTTGCATGACCAACTCAACCTTCCTCTCCTCCTGTCCTTCTTCATGCGTCTTCCCATTCTGAGCACGCCACCTCTCTTCTTCTTCCTATGCTTCCACTCATTCTCTCCCTCCACCCATCTCACTCCACCTCCGTCCCATCTCTCTCTTTCTCTCTTTCACTCTCCCTCCCTTGTCCCTCCTCCTATGCTTCTCCTTTCCTCTGTTTGGTGTGCTCAAGGACCAGCGTCGGTGTGCGGCTGCATGCGGTGGTGTGTGGAGCTCCGGAGTTGCATCCTCGAGGTCGAGGAAGCCCTGTAGACGTCGTGATCACCAGAGTTGGCTAGAGGATTGTCGGAATGCGCATTACAGCTACGCAACTCCGTCCCTTGAATAGAGAGCATGAAAATGATAGAAATTGATAGGATTGCATGAAATCTAAGTAACTTTACATTCCTAGAATTTATTGTGATTTTATGAGAATTTATGCTAAATTTATGGGTATTTATGCCGGTGGTTGAGTTTTGGGTCGTTATGACCCTTATGCCTTTGCGATTTTATATCTTGATGCATGGTGAATGGATTTTGGTTTGTTTACTGAGTTTTGGTGTAGATTCGAGGGTCTACATCTCATGTTTTATGTGAGATTTTTAGTGATTGTTTGGGGGGCTCGATTGGAGCTCCTACTTTGGGTGATTTTGAATAGTAGGGTTTAGACTGTTTTCTATTTTTCGCTGAATTCTGCATACCGAACAATTTCAGTATGACGTTGTTCTGTTAGATTAGGTCTTCTGGTCGAAATTCAATCGTCAGATTTTGGACGGTCATCCGAATCAGGAGATTTCGATCGACCGAACCACTTTCGGTATACCAATTTTGGCCTGAGTGTTGACCGTTGACCCGATTCGGTCGACCAACTTAAATCGGTCAACTGAACCAGGGGTTTTCGACATACTGAACCTATTTTTGGCATGCCGAATCTAAACCCAAATGCTTTTGTGAAATGTGATTTTTGAGGATTTTCCATATTGGTTTGTATTGTCCCATTGAGATGGGATTGTGGGCCGTCAGTGGTGGTCCCTCGGGACACCTGATGCGTCGTTTTGCCATGGTTTTGGAAGAGTTTTCAAAGATATGACAATGGTTTGAAAATGATTTCAAAGAGATGAGTCGGCAAATTTGGAAAGTGGTTTTCCTAGTTTTCTGTGTGCAGGCTGAGGTAGTGTGGGACCGTGTCGTCGGGACCAGGGAATGTGACAACATTCTCGGGTGGTCGGGCGCGATACCCTAGTCGAGGTCGCGGGGTCGAGCTACCTGAGGCTGAGGGACGTCGGGTTCTGGAGGTATGAGACTCCTTGACTGTCATCTCGAGGCTAGGGTTGTGGTTCGCAGGTTGAGGTGTCTTGTGGCATGACGGGGAGGTATGATACTCCTGTTGTTGCTGTGAGCATAGAGGCTCGGGTGTTGTCGGGTGTGGAGGTATGACACTCTCTCTTGAGCACCATGTGTGGAGGACGCCGTGAGGAGGCATACCCTGTGGTGGCCAACGCGAGTGGGACACATGCCCCATAGTTGGTAGCGTCCTGAGAGATAGGACAACCTTCCCAAGGAGGGGTTGGCTTTTTGAGGGTTCTCCTGAGAGGGAGAATCGAAGGACGATGAACGCTCCTACACAAGGTGACCGTCACCGTGGCAGTGCAGAACTCAGTGGTCGCTCCTCGACGGACTGCGTGTGGCCAAAGATTGGTTGCCTGGTGCCAGATTTCCCGACTCACTGTGTGTGGTTTTGGCCATTAAGGGCCTTTGCTTGTGATTTTGGGCTAGTAGTGCCTCGGTAGTGGTTTTGGTCGGTGTGAGCCTCTTTTATAAAGTTTTGAGGAAATGGTTTGCGAAAAGAATTTAAAAGAAAAATTAATTATGATTTTGTTTTCCCTACCGTTTTTCTTAGGGTGTGTACTGGGTGACTTCCGTCACTCATGCGTTTTCCTTGTGGTTTTGATTTGCAGGTGCAAACATGCGGTTGAGTTAGCGTAGTGCATATAATCTAGAGTCTTCTAGCCGCACACATAGATTCCTGGTACTTTAATATCTTTTGTTTGACTTTAATTTTCTCGTAGTTTAAATTGTTTTAAATTATGGTGGAAAATGTGGGGCGTTACATTATTATAATTTCTATAATTTTTCAGCATTTAAATATTATATTCTTATCATATAAATCATTATAAATGCTAAATAATTCCATAAAATTATTGAAATTCAGATGACTTGATAATTAAGATCATTTATCTTTATTATTACCTAAAATTGAGATTTTATGATAAGTTATTATAGCTTATATTTAATTCATGATAATGCTAAAAAATAAAGATAAAATCCAAAATATCCAATCGATTGCCAATCTATTTTAAATCAAGTACATCATTGATTTTAATTGAGTTTTCTCATAATTATTGAAGATTTGATTTTGAAAATCAATTTGCTTAACATTTTAAGTTTGATTTGGATTTAAAAATATATTCTAAATATCTGTTAATTACGAGAATGATTTTATATGTTTATTATGTTCACATTGCTAATAGATTCGTAATCTGATACTTTGTGATATTAATTTTTTTCAAAAACTCCTTATTAGTCTCTAGGCGCCATATGTACTAGCGACTAGCTGATGTTGTAGATTTCTTACCATTCGGCTGTTGATTCCCCGCGTGTGCTGACTCTAGGTCTTCTAACTAGTCGCCTATATTGGCGGCGACTCAGAGTTTCTATCGCCTGTGCTATAGGTTACGAGATCCATAAACGATTTTTTTTGCCATACTTTATGAGTTTAATCCTGGCCCTTGATCTATATCTCGTCTTTGACGAGATCTCCAATCCGCAAACTCTATAAATAGCCCCCTAGGTCTTCAACCCAAGGAGAGGCACATTAAAAAAATCTTAAGGAGCCACCTATGTGCCCTAGAGAGAAAGAGAGAGAAAGAGAGCCATAGTTCTTCCTCCATCTCCAAGTTTCTAGAAGCTCAGATCCACTAAAGATCTAGCCTCCTTCAAAGCCATAACGCGTCTCTAGAGCTTTGTCCGATCGGCCTCCATTTCCTTCATCCACTCCAAAGCATATGAGGGTAAAAGGGAATATTTTTCTTATTGCATTTTTATTAACATAATCTATTGCATCATATAATTGCCCATGGCATATGCATGTGGGGACAACCCCCCGGTTAGTATTTAGTTGCATGTTTATATTTTCTTTGTTATCTTTCTATTATTTGTTTACTACACCTAGTCTAATCTGTTTTCTTTATTTGCTTATTTGTTTTGAAGGGAAGAACACTTACATACATACGAGGACGTCGCTGGGTAGCATCCTGCCACCGACCCAGTGAACCGAGAACCCACACAATCATAACCATTGCATCTCATGTAGGCGTCGTCAGTTAGCTTTAGCAAAGGACAAGTGGTGATCACAAAGGCCATCAAAGTGAGGGAACACGACGACGATCTTTATCAACCCCCCTCAAAAATCCATCTACAAACAAAGACCTCTGTGTAGCTAGATGTGATAACCTTGTTAGTACTGGTACCAAGACTATTAGGTGCTAGCAAAGCCTAGGGGTGAGGAGCCTTTGGTTATTCGGGCACAAAGATTGAGACAAAGTTTGGAGGACACCAAGAGAGGGCATACCCTATACTGAGGTACTACGAGTGGACGATTTTCTTGAGGAGGGATAGCATCGTACGGGTCCTGCAGAGAGGTAGGATATCGAGACAGGCAGACTCCTTCATAAGTTGGTTTGTCTGTGGCAGTACAGACACCATCGGTCGAACTTCGATGGACTACTTGTAGCTAGGTGTTGGTTGCTTGGGGCCAGGCATCATGACAAACAAAGTGGACTGTTGGCCAAGACGGATGGGTGTCACCATCCATGGTTGTGCAGCAGGTTCAAGGTTTTATCCCTAATAGCTGCTTGTGGCGAGGAGTCACACTGCCACACATCGAGGATCTTGGTGAGTTTGTAGTTTAGTTTTATTTCATTTGTTTATTAGATTTATTTTTGTTGAGTGAATTTGTTAGATTTAAATTTAGAATTAGCTTAATTAATTTGAAAATAAAAATTGTAGCTAGATTGAGTGGTAGCGACTTGGGAATCATTATAGAATATTTCTTCTCTACCATCTATTGAGTATGTGCTTTGACTCAAAATTGATTGTTTAATACTGAGTTGGATCAAGGCCACTATGGCATCAATATATAAATGATTATCCCCTCATGTACCACCACCAGAGAAGCCTGGGATCTACTTTCTTCGATCAATTAAGAACTCTAAAGAAAATCAGTTCTTAAACCATGGTGGACTTCCTATTACATGCTAAAACATCTCTGATTCCCTCTTAGTTGTTGATGCACCTCTTCTAGAATCTAACTTATTAGAATATATTACATATGGCATTGGGAATGAATTCAAAGATTTTATCACCATCTAGCAGACGAGGCACCTAGAATGTGGTTTGACTGACGTCGCCTATGGCGGCGGCGTCAGAACTTATTGTCAGTTATGTAGGCGATAGACAATAATGCCGGTCAAATAGGTGGCTAGCTTGCCTGTCCTTTCTGACAGCCAAAATCCTATACCTTTGGTACGTCCCTCAAGAGGGCCTAAGTTGTGGATTTATCTCTCTAAAGAGGGGCCCACAACCCAGGATTCTGTCCTTAAGGTTGTTTCCTAGCAATCCATAAAACAGTAAATAAACATAAAATACTAGAGTATCAAGTATCTACTAAGGTTTATTATCGACTCAAGGAGAAGAAAGGAGTCAATAATAACACTTTAAGACACCTTAAGCTCCCACTTTAATTTCTATAATCAAGCACGAAGCATGGGAGAGCGATTTGTGCTAGCCTAGTTCACTCACCTTGATTGTTTTAATTAAAGTGAGATTTTCTTAAGGAACAACCACTCTAATGTAAAATAGTTAGTTTCCACCCTATTGATGGACAGAAAACAAGCCTAAAATTTGTTTAAAAAATCTAAAAAAAACAAGTGGATAGGATATATGTATATTTTTCTTGGTTGCACTATTGTAGATATAAAAACAATGCAAACAAAGGAAAACAAATGATCTACAATACAAAAACCCTATTCCAACTCTATTGCCTCTGTAACAAGCACCGAATGAGTCGTCGCCTCTAGTGCGATGAGACTCCACGTCGATGGTACAAGCGGCTTGAGTTATAAGCCTATTATCATTAAGAAAAAAAAACTAAATAAAGGTCTGGACATCGTGAAACCCTATATGCACAAGGGTTAGCTTAAACCATGCACAGTTTCCAGACCTAAAACTAATCCTAGATCTAAGAAAAGTAAATGAAGAAGGGAAAGAGAAACTTACATTGCACAGGGATTAGCTTAAACTGATTCCACTGTGATTGCCAAAGCTGTTGGTGTGGATATTGGGTGTTGAGAAGATGTCGGCACTTCCTCATACGTTGACGTCTTTTTGTCAACGCCACTTGTCCTTTACTTATCCACTAACAAGACTCCTATCGGAGATGGGTGTGTGGTTGTGGATTTTCAATTCACAGGGTTCGCGGCAAGATGCTACCTAACAGTATCCTTGTGCTATGTAATCTTCCTTCCCTTCAAAACAAACAAAAAAAATCTAGATTAGACTAGGCGTAGTAAATGAAATCAAAAAAATAATAGATAACATGAATAAGTAAACTAATACTAATCGAGGGGTTGTCCCCACATGCATATGTCATGGCCTATTTTACTGAATGCAATAAATACGTTATATATATATATATATATATATAT
>JAMKQA010001103.1:0-25782 GCA_024699735.1 Posidonia australis
GGAGTTTCTAGCCGCGCATCGAGATCCTAGAGGTGAGCCTGGTTACAGTCTTTATTTCTGTGATTTGTGTAATTAGGCTTGTGATGCTATTGTTTGGTAGCGTGCCCAGGTTCGGGGCGTTACAACAATTATATAGCACTCATCCATCATTGCCTTCTCGGACTTATGCTAGGATGCCATGCTATGTTAGGCAAGCAGCTTTTATGATATGCCTTAGTTCCGAGCTTGCCTTGCTCTCCTCCACCCGTACAGTGTATGTGAGGGCATAGAACAAAGTGTAGGTTACCCTGAATATCTATTTGTAGCCTTTGGGAATGACCTTCCTTCCAACTTAGGTCTAGGTCCTATGACCTTTTTAGGTGCAAGCAGACTGATCAAGGGTAGTACATTTTCAAGTGCATTACATTCCAAGGATCAGGCAGATCTATCCCATTCTTGGATAATCATAAGCATTGCTCGGATATGTAGCCACTACGATATAAGGCCCTTCCCAGTTTGGCTTCAACTTTACCTTTGGATGTGACTAATTGACAGGCAGCACCTCCTTGAGTACCAAGTGACCAATGTTGAATCTACGTTCGATTACCTTCTTCTGATAAGCTCTAGTTATTCTTTGTCGGTAAAGACATGCGTGCTCAGCAGCTACAAGCAGCTTCTCATCCAGGAGTTCCAAGTAGAGCAACAATGTCTGCCTCTTTTCCTCAGTAGACATTCCTAAGTCGACTTGGATTTTTAATGAAGGGATTAGGATTTCATATGGGACTACTGCTTCCATCCCAAAGGCTAGGGCATAGGGTGTTTGGCCCGTTGCTGTCCTTATGGTGGTGCGGTAAGTCCACAGTACATCAATGATTTTATCTGTCCAATCTGATCCCTTAGCTTCTTTACCGTCTTTTTAATGATTTTAATTAGGGTCTTATTAGTAACTTCTGCTTGACCATTTCCTTGTGGATAATAAGGGGAGGTGTGATGAAGAGTGATACTGAACTTTTTGCACAGTCTGATGAACTCCTCTAAGATGAAGATTGGCCAGTTGTGTGCTACGAAGGCTTTAGGAACTCCGAACCTGGATATGATATTTCTCTTAACAAACTGGCACAAGATTGTGGCTTTGATGTCCGCCAATGCTTCTGCTTTGGTCCATTTGGCGAACTACTCCGTTGTGAGGATAAAGGTGTTTCCCTTTCCTTGTTGGATTGGCCCAACCACATCGAAGACCCATATAGAGAAAGGCCAAGGTGCTGACATTACATGGAGTGTTGAGACAAGAGCCTAGATCTTATTGGCATGTAGTTGACAACACTTGCATTGTTTGACTTTGGATGCACAATTAGCCACCATTGTAGGCCAGTAGTACCCTCTTCTGATAATCATCTTGGTTATGGCTTGAGAATTGATATGGCCCCCGTAAGCTCCTTCATGTGTTTCCTTGAGGATTTCGGTTGCTTTTGATGCATCCACACATTTGAGTTTGATGCCTAACGGCATCTTCTAGAGCAGTGTGTTGGCTCTGATGTAGTATCTAGCAGCCTATCTTCTCAGGACTTCGTTGTCTTGGGAAGTAGCAAATGGTGCGAAGGTGACATCTTGTATGTAGTTCAAAATGTTATGATATCATGGATTTCCATTGTTGACTTCAATGGTCCCTTTATAGCAAACCTTGATGTGTAGCATATTTTCTTGGTATGACTCTTCTTGAAGTTCTTGGACCCATTTTGCCGTTGACTCCACCGTTGGCGAGTTGATCTTTCGCACAATGACGATTCGCTCATCACCTTCCAGGCTGAAGGGAAACGACAATGCTAGTGAAGCCAAAAAGTCTGCCAATATATTGTTGCTTCTAAGTGTGTGCACACATACACCACTCTATCAAACTTCTTCAACAAGGTTCCCGCTAGATTGCGATACTCTTGGAGCCTTGGTGCAAGCGTTTTATACTTGCTGAGGACCTACTAGATGATAAGTTGTGAGTCTCCTACTACTTTCAATCTTCTTGCCCCTAAATCGAGAGCCATTCGTAGTCTCAAGATGAGAGTCTCATATTTGGCTATGTTGTTGCTTGTTGAGAAGCCTACCTACACGGAAACAGGAATGATAACACCCTATGGAGTGAGGAGTGTTGCCCCTATCCTGACTCATTACGAATTGAGCACCCCGTCAAAGTGGAGAGTCTATTCCTTGACTAGTGGGGCAACATTGTTGATTGCAAGGATTTCTTCGTTCGAGAAGTCTATTGAGACTGGCTGGTATTCTACAGAGATAGTCTCACGAGTTGATCGGCGATTGCTTTCCCCTTAACTACCTTTTGCATGACAAATTGCAAATTGAACTCCATGAGGAACATTTGCCATCGTGCAACTCTTCTAGACAGTGCAGGCTTCTCAAACATTTATTTAACGGGCTCCATCTTAGCTATATAGTAGACTTTGTATACTAGGAAGTAATGTCTGAGCTTCTAGGAAGCCCACACTAGCGCTAGGCAATGTTTCTTGATCTGGGTGTAGTTCTTCTCGTATTCTAGGAACATTTTGCCTAAGTAGTAAATAGCTTTCTCTTTCTTCCCCATCACATCATGTTGGGCCAGAACAACACCCACAGAGTTGTCGGTAACCACTAGAGAGAGAAAAAGCAATCTTTCAGGAAGTGACGCAACTAGTACCAAAGGATTGAGGAGGTAGGGCTTTAGGTCATTGAGCACCTTCTAACAGGCCTTATCCCATTTGAACTCTATGTCGCCCTTTAGTAGCTCGTAGAAGGGTCTACAATTTTCCACAAGTTGGGAAATGAATCTTCAGATGAATTGTAACCTTCCTATGAGTCTCCTAAGCTCCTTGATGTTCTCGGGGGTGGCATTTCTATGATTGCTTTGGCCTTTATGGGGTCCACCTCTATTCCCCTCTTACTCATGATGAACCCAAGTAGTTTTCTAGCGGTGACTTCGAAGACACACATCTTGGAATTCATCTGGAGGTTGTATTGGTCTGCCCTCCGAAGTAATTTCTCTAAGGTTTAAAAATATCCTTCTGTAGACACCCCGATTTTGAAGTCCCTTGGCAACAGGCTCCTCTAGATGATGCTTTGGTTGCAACTACCAAAATCCTAGTCCACTTGAGCCCACAAAAGCCCATTCAGGTCCATACTAATTCACTCTGACCTAATTAAAATAAAAACCATACAAAACACATTTAAAATCCACTTAAAATTCAATTAATGAAACAAAAACTCTAATTTAAGTCAAAATCAAATTTAAATCCACTTAAAATCCAATTCAAGTCAAAAATCAAATAAAATCCACTTAAAACCCAAATAATCAAACAAAAACCCTAATTCAAGTCAAAATCTAATTAATCAAACAAAAACCATAATTGAAGCTAAAATCCATTTAAATCATTTAAAACCATATTAATTGAACAAAAATACCTTAATTAAAATCCAAAAACCCGAAATTAAAATCAAAAAACCCTAATTAATCCAAAAACCCTAATTAAAATCCAAAAACCCAAATTAAATCCAAAAACCCTAATTAAAACACAAAAACCCTAAAATCAAAACAAAATAAAATAAAACAACCTAAAATAATTAAAACCCTAATTTAAAACCAATTAATTAAACCTTAACCACAAATTTAATTAAAATCACAAAACATAAATAAAAAACCTAAATTAAAATTCAAACCTTAATTTAAAAAACTTAAAATCAAAACCCTAAAAAGTCCCTAAAAATCCCAAAACAAAAACCTAAACTAATTAAAACCCTAATTTTAAAACCAATTAATTAAACCCTAAATTACAAAATCAGAAATTAAATTAAACCCACAAAACCTAATTAAAACTTAAAATCAAAACCCTAAAAATTCAAAAAGAAAAACCAAAGCAAAAAAAACAAAACCCTAAGCCCATTAAGCCCAACACTATTTGATTCAAAAATGCAATTCAAAACTTAGAGAAAGTCAAAAATAAATCCGGTGAGCCACCACCGGCGACCCCAAGTTTTCCGGCGACAACTCCAATGACCTCCCAAAACATCAAGAGCAGATCTTCTCCTCCCTGTGATCTCCAACAGCTCCTGCCAGCTCACGCGAGCATCGTGCGGTCCTCAGCCATCGAGGAGGAGGATCAACGACTCTGGAGGTGACCGTCGGAGTATAAAGCCCCGTCACCAACATAGAGCTCAGACCACTGTTTGGCCACCGATTCCACCCCCGCGAGAGCATTCAAAGCACCCCTCGAAACCTAATATCCTTCCACACATCCAGAGTAGCTCTTCTAGCCTTTTTTGCGACCCAGAAGCCTTACCTCCATCGCCAGAGCCATCGTCCAAAGGAGCGCCATCAAGCCTCACCGGGGAAGACACTCTTCATTCAGGTAACCCCTTTTTGTTTGAATTTCCTTTTCGACTTAGGTCCTATTAAGTCTCTCAGGTTACCTGGATCGTGTCACGGTGGAGCGGCGCCTCATGTACGTCGTCGTCCCCATCTTCAGTGATGGGTTCACCACCTCCGGTGAGCCCATAGCCCTCCTGCGGTTGAGGGAGGCCTCTAGGCCACTCCTCCTTCCACCTCCTCCTCCCGGAGCACCCTTGCTCTAGAGGAGGCTCTCTGACCTCCCATAGACTTGGGAACTCCCTGATGACGCCGCTACCTCGTCACCGTCGCCGTCGTACCGCCGTTCGTCGTCGAAAGGGGCTGGAGTTCTCCAGGCGCCCCTGTTCTGCGCCGTTACTCCAGGAAGCAACGCCACCTCGCCACGAGCATCTCCACACCGCCACGCCGTCGCCACAGCCCTCAAAGCGACGCCCCCACCTCCGTCGTGCCCGTCGCCAGAGTCAGAGGTGGGTGGAGCACTCCAAACTCATCGGAGCACGCTGCTACCTCCTAGAGCTCCGTCGTGCCTGTTCGAAGCTTCCCAACCATCGCCGCGCCGCTCCAACCTCCAGGACACCGCGCGCCACGTCGTCGTCTTCCCCAGCACCGACAGAACACCTCACCAGAGCATGAGACGGGGGGAGGCTCAGGCCTCCCCAGCCTTGCCCAACCTCCTGGAGATCATCGTCGTGGCCCTCCGGAGCTTCCTCAGTGGCCACTCGCCTTCCTCTGCCGTTGGGTCGCCGTTGGTGCATCGTCGGAGGGAGAACGCCGGTGATCCTCCAACGATCTTCGAATATACTTTTTTTAGGTTAGGCCCTTTTAGTTTAGATTTATTTTCATTAGGTCCTTGGTTTATTACATTTAAATCCTTCTTCATTGCATCAGGGTCCAAACATTTGCATTTTAGCCCCTGTAGTTTTAAAATACTTTTAGTTCTTTTATTTTTTTTGTAAATTTTGTATATGCCCCTACATGTTTCCTTTTTTTATTCTTAACATATTCCTGCATGTTTTATCACATCTAGTTCCCTAGAACTATGATTTCTTTGCATTTAAGTCCTGAATATTTACATTTAGCCCCTGTAGTTTTTAAAATAAGTTTTCTCTATGAAATTTGCATTCTAGACCCTGAGGATTCTAAAAATCACACTAATCATCATTAAAGTTGAGTTTTTATCACATTTAAGTCCTAGACATTTGCATTTAGCTCCTGAAGCTTTTTAAAATGAATTTTCTCTAGGAAATTTGCAATCTGAGCCCTAGAAGATTTAAAAATCATACTATCTATCATTAAAATTGAATTCTCTTTACATTTTGGTCCTGAAAATTTGCATTTAGCCCCTAGAATTTTAAAAAATGAGTTTTCTCAGTGAATTTTGCATCCTAGACCTTAGGAAACTTCATAATTGCACTGACCAGTATAAAAGCCTCATTTTTATCACATTCAGGCCCTAAAGTTTTACATCAAACTATTCCTGAGCACATACAATTTGCATATAGGCCCTTAGATTATTTCCAAATCCATCATTTAGGATTTTAAATGTTTTCTTGCATGTTTTGGAATATTTTTTCACTCATTGCATTTCATACCTTACATTTAATCACAGATTCCATTTAAAAAACATGTTTTCACTAAGATTTGATCGTTAGTCTCACATTTTAGTCACATTTGCACTTATGTGTAAATTTTACACTTTTGACCCTGAATTTTCTGGAAAATACCCGAATGCAATTTTCACATCTCAGTACCACATCTACATTGGACCCATCATCTACATGCTAGAATAGAAGTCATGAACATCTTTTTTATCCAGATTCTCACTCCTTTTTGTGAATTTTGCATCTTGGCCCTTATGCTTGTCCTTTATTGTGTTGACATCATTCTGTTGTTTTTCTTCTTCATGATTTCTTGCAAGTAACATCTTTTGGACATTGGACACACATTTTGACATGACTTAGACCATGCATCACTCCCATGATAGTATTTATCAAATTGCTCCTGTGCCTCCAATTCATGAGCATACATCTCAATTTTGCACTCAGTCTTGCATAGTCCTTGTCTAAGTCATTCTTCAGAATTTTTGTACATTTAAGCATTCATCCATGCATTTCATATTATCTCTCCTCACATTTGTATCCCTATTTAGCGAGCCGGCATCTCATGCCTTTCTTTCATGGGTTTCTTTCTTCATTTTGCTTTTAGAGTTCCTTATCCGATATCCGATTTGATTTGCTTTAATCCTACATTTATTTGATTTGGATTTCATTGCCTGAGGGCGTACACTAATTGATCGGAAGGCCCACATTGGCCCATTTGCAGATTATTTCTCCCCTTTGATTTTCACAACTTTTTCCATGATTCCGAGGATCTAGGTTGACCTCACTTTTTATCTTCTTGATATCAATATGGTTTTCAGAAGCATCCTTTACAAAAATCTCGTCATTTCATGTGATTTTCTTTGTCATGTCATACTTGGTGATTTCGTCATTTCATGTGGATTTCTTCGCAGTTTTCGCATACCACCTTGCACAATCCATCCGGTTTTGTCTTGGCATTCACATTAGCATATTCAGAGCATGAGCTAGGCTTAGCAAGCATTCATTCAACCTTAGCAAGCGATTTAGGCTAGAAAGACCGAGTTTCTCAGGCACACGATGGTGCCTAATACCTTCCTCATGCGTAATAGGAATCCTTACCCATCCTCTGGTTAGCAGACATCCAGCCTTCACATCTGCATCTCATGCATTCAATCTTTTGTGGTTTTCCTCGACTTTCCTTAGAAAGACTAGGTGGCGACTCCTTTTTTTTTGTTTTATCCTATCTTGCACATTCGCCATCTTGACATGGCTGTGATCTCCTCCCTCTAGCGCGACTCCGCGTCAGACCCTCGGGTTGGGATGGTCACAACTTCTCTTGTCTTTGACTTTACCAACAGATCATCCACATAGCACGCCATGCAGTCATGCATCATGTCATGGAAGATTGTCATCATGGCCCTCAGATAGGTAGCTCCAACATTTTCCAGGCCGAAGGGCATGACGACGTAGTAGTAGGTCCACCATGGAGTTGTGAACGTGGTCTTCTCCTGATCTTCCTTTGCAAGCTTGATCTAGTTGTAGATGGAGAAGCCGTCCATGAATGAAAGCATTTCATAGCCTACGGTGTTGTCTATAAAGATGTCAGTATGCGGTAGGGGGAAGTCATCCTTTGGATAGGCCTCGTTGAGGTCTCGATAGTCAATGCATACTTGCACTCTACCATCTTTCTTCATGACCGAGACTACGTCGGCAATCCATTCTGGAAAAACCACCACTCGAATAAACTTGGCATTATGTAGCTCGTGTATCTCTTCTTTAACTTTTAGTGCTAGTTCTAGCCGCAACCTTTGGAGCTTCTGCTTTGCTGTCCTTGCACCTGGCTTAAGGGGGAGTTTATGTTCCACCGATGAAGATTCTAAGTCGAGCATTTCTTCATAAGAGAAGGCTAGTACCTTTATGTACTTCTTGAGTAGCCTAATCAATCTGTGTCGTTTATCCGAGTTGAGTCCAAAGCTGATTTGAACTAGTTTTGGGTCTTTCTTAGTTCCCAAATTTATTTCCTCTATTCCCTCAGTAGCGGCCCTAGTCCGTTCATCATATTTCTTCATCATTTCTTCAAAGACGGTCTGGCCCATTGTCTCCTCTTCATCTGGGTCTTCATCTGTGTCTACTAGCTTGTAGACCTCATACTTCCCAATGTTTTTGCCAGTGATGCTCGATACTTCTTCCACTAGACAGATGGCATGGGACGTGACTAGCTCTCGTGGGAATGTCATGATATAATGACAGACTCTAACTGTTTGAGTGATTGGCTCTTTCCTTGTTTAGGCTGCACACTTGACAAAAATATTAGATACCTTTTGTGAGCATATGGTGGTAGTTAAGCCATCCGAGGCATGTCCTCCATTACCTTCCCCTTTATTATCTACACTAGGAAATAAAGTACTGAAAAGAAAATTGTATGAAAACAAAAGACAAGAATTAAAAGCAAAAATGAAATTATTAACAAGGTTAGGAGAAGTGCCCCTAGGTTTGCCTCCTCATCGAAGGCACTTCACCATTGGCTCAGTAGATGACCCCAGCCCCTTCTTACTCAAAGGGGCAAGGCCACAGATTGCTAAAGAGAGCGGTCAAGTCGCAGAGGTCGAGGGCATCAGTGTCTTTTGATCCTACATCCTCTGTGAATGCTTCAGACAAGTTGCTAGCTGCGATGTCCAGAGGCGGGGGAAGCTTTGGAGAGCTAGGAGGATTGTCAGAGATTAGGAGAGCACTACTGGAGGCTTCTTTCAGAGAGAGAGAGAGGAAGCTTCCGAAGGGTTGCGAGAGAGATCAGAAGTTTGGATGGCTAGTTACATGGGTGTTGTTAGGTCGGTGGTATCCTTCAGAGTGAGGCTATCTTTGAACTGAAGCCCAACTGATAGGTAGTTGTGACCATGTCGGTGGAACCCTGCACGACTTTCCTTACCGGGTGCGTGGAAGCACTCGAGGAGTCCCGATACGGTCACGACGAAGATGGTGAATCCGGAGAAGAAGACTAGACTCAGAAACACCAAGGAAAGATAAGAAAGGATAAGGAAAGGAATCGCCACCTAGTCTTTTAATGGAAAGACAAGGAAAACCAAACACACAAGAAAACCAAGAAGCAAACAAGATGCAGAAAACATGTGTAATCCGTGCCTAATGGATATAATGCACAAATGAATGTGGGCCAAAGATAGGGTAGGGATTCTGGTTACGCATGGGGAAGGGGTTGGGCACCCCCATGCGCCCGAGAAACTTGGTCTTTCTAGGTTTCCTACTTGCCAATGGTCTAATGGGTGTGTCCCTACTTATTCTAGATGCTCATGCTAAAGATGATTTGAAAACATGCCAAATCAAAGAGAAGAAATGAATAAACGGGAAAAAATTAATCCGAGGGTCAAATGTAGGCATTGAGAATGCCACTTTACTGTACGCCCGCGGGTGATGAGGAAAATTGTGAAAATCGAGAAATTCTCGAAAAGCATCACGCAAATCAGCAAAAACCTGAAGAAATCTGAGAAAATCAAATTGGCAAAATAATCCTCTTTTCGGGACCATGTCGGCATTGTTGAGCCTTTTAATGTACGCCCTCGGGCGATGGAAAGCCAAATCAAGTCAAATGACGGGGAAATTGGAAAAAATCCGGGAAACAATGAGAAAATCAACCTTGAAGTGAGCCCAGAATGCGTGCACAATGTAAGGAAGAAATCACGAGAAAACATGCATGAAACGGTGCGACAAAATGTGCAAAATGCATGCAAGTGTGTGATAATGAAAATTCCAAGGGCCTTTGTGCAAAAAAAAACCCAAATTCTGCATGAAAACTGAAATTCTGAAGTTAAATCATCAAAAATACATAGAAAATCACATTTCATGTAATTTTGAAGAAATCAAGGGTCAAATGTGCAAAACTATGCATTTTTGGTCAAATTCGAGATTCCTAGGGGTCAAAATGCAATTTTGCCACTGAAACATGCATTTAATGCATTTCTGTGGAAATTCAGGGTAAAATATGCAAGAAAAGGAGTCCATGTTGAAATCAGAAAGTTTTAGGGGCAGTTCAGTAATTTTACCCTAGAAAACAAGCATTCAATGTAATTTCATAAAAGTTTAGGGGTTAAAATGCAATTTAACCAGAGAAATATGCATTCAGAAGAGTTTCAAAAACGTTCAGGGGCTAAAATGCAAATTAAACAGAGAAATATGCACTCAGAATGATTTTAATGAAGATCAGGGGCTTAAATGCAATTTGCAAGCCTGGAAAACTTTATTATGCAACATGAGGGGGCATATTGCAATATTTTCAGTTGAAACTTTAGCCAAACGATTTTTAAAAAAATGATCAAGGACCTAAATGCAAGAGAAGGACATGTTTGTAATAAAAAAAAGATCTAAATGAAAGATAGCAAAAGTTATAGAAGTTTTATTTAAAGAAAGTTATTTTTTCATTTTAAAAGAAAAGAAGATCGACGGTCGCCGGCGTCGTCGACCGCCGGAGGGACTATTGGAGGCTTTCCCATGGCCTGATCTAAGATCAGACCTCACGGGAAGCAAGAAGGGAAAGAGGGGAAGAGATCCATCAGTCTGCATCGAAGCTTCAACGGCTGGAGCGGGCTACCCGTCCCCCTCACCGTTGGAGCACTCCGGCGACAGCGTCGGGGAAGAAAGAAGCTACTGGAGGGCTGCGGCGCGTGATCCAGAGGTCCAGGAGGTTCAGAAAAACACTGAGGAGCATGTCCCTTCTGTCGAGAGGCAAAACGGAGGTTGATCGAGCAACGTGGAGGTCCGCCTGTCGTCGCCGTCGTCTCCTCCGGTGAGTGTGGCTGCTGGCGGGATCTAGAGCTTGTGGCTTAGGTCTAAAGGCTTCGGAGTGTTGGGGACGTGCCGTGGAACGTTCCTGGAGGCTCGGAGGGTCTTGACGATGTAGGAGGCGTGCGTTCAGAAGCTGGCTTCAGTCGTCTTCTCCGACGACGGCGACATTATGCAACTCCGGCGATCTTTTGGTGGAGGCCTCTGTGGCGATCGGAACGGGAATTGGAAGGGTGGAGAGGCAAGAGGAAAGCCAGGAGAGGTGGCCATGGTCGTGCCCTTGGACCAGCTCCCCCACCTAAGTCGCCGGAAAACGGCGACGACGAGGCCTGGGGATCGATTCCTACCAGAGGAGGCCTCTGGCTTGATTGGAATCGATCTAGGAAGACTGAGGAAGTTCTAGAGATCTAAAATTGAAACTAAATGAGGTTGGAGGAGGGTGTACCTGGCTTGGCAACATGCGTGGCCTTCTTTGCTCGCCGGACGTGGCCTGAATTCCCTGCTTCTCACCTCCGCGAGCTCCTCTCTCTCTCTGGAATTCTCTCTATCTCCTCCTCCCTTTCTCTCTTGCTCAATTCTCCCTATTTTTTCCCTTCTCTTCCTCTCTCGCTCTCCATCCTCTGTTTCTCCCCCCTATTGCCCCTTTTTATAGGTGAAATCGCCAGCGACTGCAACGACCCACTAACAGAACATAACAGAACCCGACAGAACCTAACTAACTAACTCAACTCCCCTAACGCCTGTAATTACCTGATGTCCCCCAGGCTCCCTCCATCCTGCCTGCCTGCGCGTCGACAGTGATTGACGATTGTCCAAGCTTGTAGCGGCACATCCAGTGACTCTGGTTTGTGGGAGGCTCGAGCTTGGGGGGCATGGCTATTGGTTAGTGAGCAGGATGGGATGAAAACAGTGAGGAAAAATGGGTGGCTGGATGTTGAGATGAGAGGAGATGGAGGAGTGGTTGTTGGGTGAATTTGGAGATGGTTTATGTGTTAGTGTGGTGGAAGAAGAATGAAGGAATGGGTTGAGGTGTTGTGGGCCTTCATGGGCCTAAATGGGCTTGATGGGCCTTCATGGGCCTAAGTGAGCTTAATGGGCCTTCATGGGCTTAAGTGGGCTTTAGTGGACTTCCATGGGCCTTGGTGGGCTTTTGGTGGATTGCTTGGGGCTTAAAACAAAGGTTTGAGCTCACTTGTGATTAAAAGTCCAGCTACCACAATTCCAGCCTGCAGACCTGCAAAATTGGGGTGTCTACAGTAGTAATTTGACAGAGACTAGGTCAGTGACTTGGTGATATCTTTTGATAGGTTCTAGGAGTATCCCAGTCCTATTCCATTATGCTCTTTTGGCATCTCGAGCGCATCTACCATTCCTTGCTCTTGACGTCCTAGTCCTGTTCCCGACCTATAGCCTATACGTAGGAGGAGCTCCCATGGTCTTCTCATGTATTCTGGAAAAGAAGAGGGGATCTCGTCCAAACTTCGAGGGATGAATATTCATTTCACACTATTGGTTGCTTCGACTAATGAACCTTCTCTCGAGGAGGAGGTGTTTGTACTGGTGTGGTGGTCATGACTACAACAAGATGTGCCTTAGCCTCGATTGGTCCATCTCCCATTACTTTGATTATCTTCCCTTGATGAGGGAATTTTATGCATTGGTGGCACAGGGAAGTAGCTGTCTTGATTTCTTTGATCCATTGGTGCCCTCAGATGAGTCAATAGAAGATGGATGATCGACTACTATCAGTTCCGTGTTTGTTTCTATTGGGAAAATGGCGACCTTGATAATAATCTTGCCTTACACCCTTTTCTTGTTGTTATCATACCCTGATACTATTAGGGCTATTAGGCGTAGCTGGTCATCCTTAAGTCCAATCAGATTGAAAGTTTCTAGGGAACATATATTCAAGGTTGCCCCTATATCTACTAGTACACCAGAGAGTTCATAATTGTTTATTCTGACAATAATGCTTAATGGCAAAGTCCTCTTCTCAAGAGGTGCCAATTCAAAGTCCATGAAGAACAAGGTGGGCTCTATGAAGGCCACAATTGAAACTGCCATCGGTGATTCTATAGGCATATCTTCGGGTACCTGGGCTTTCTTTATGTAACACCTCGACCTGATTATCCATTTTTAATTATAAACCATGTAATTAATTGTAATATTGTATAAATGAATTATTAATAGATAATCTATTGTTTTTTAGGGTGTATGGAGGTTTATTGGTTTTCTGTGCACCTATTTGTGTTGTGGGACCAACGTGCAGTGTGGTCAGAGGATGCACAGTCGCCTCGATTTGTGTGTCCGTCTTTTCCCTCTTCTTTCTTTCCTTCCTCCTTTTCTTTCTTATCTTTTTCCTTCCCCTCCCCTTCACTAGCCCTTGTCTTCTTCCTCTTTCTTTTCTTTCCTCCCTCCACCACCCGTGCCTTCACTATGACCTCGTGCCCATCCCATCTCCTCCATTGTCATCTCAGGCGGAGGAGGGCTAGTAGGATTCAAGGAGGCGAAGGAGATAAATGGGAGGGGAGGATGAGGAGGAAGCGGTGGCACATGAGAGAAAGAAAGGGAGGTGCCTATGTACCGATGGAGAAGGAGCTGAGTTCAAGAGGCTTGAGTCGTGTGCATTACCGTTGTGGGTCACTAGGGCAACACCGAAGGCCGGGGAGACGTGGGGAAGCCGCCAGAGCTCGTTGGAGTTCAGCCAAGTACACGTCCCGTTCTCCCTCCTCTGTTCTTGTTATGGGAAAGGGATTAAAAATACCTAAATGAATGCAAAATTGGGAAAAAAATATGAAATGGGTAGGGAATTGAATGAAATGCCTATGTGTGTTGAGATCCTGCAATTTCATGGGATTTTGAGATGGTTTATCATGGAAATACCATACTTGTGTTTAGGGTTAATTTTGAGCATGCTACCTTCGGAAATTTATATGTTGATGCATGGTGAATCGATTTATGAATGGATTGAGGGGTTTTGAAGTAGACTCGAGGGTCTACACCTCATATTTTATTCAAGAATTATGTGGTGTGTTTGATGGGTCCACCCCTTCACTCCTAAGGATGAGAAGAGTTTAGCAGCGGAAGTTGGGTCGTTTTCTACAATCGTAGAAAACGACAAACCGAATTAGATTCAGTATGCCAATTTGCTACCCAGATGTGCTCTAAACCACTGATTCAGACGACCGAAAGGTTTTGGTCGATCGGATTAGGGAATTTAAGATGACTAACGAAAGGATTGATCGCCCATTTTTGACTCAAAAAGGGGAATCTGACAAGAATTTGGACGACCGTGCAACTTCGATTGACTGAATTTAGGTAGTTTCGAACGACCAGCTATTTTCAGACGACCGAGTCAGGGAATTTCGGTTGACCGATTATAGTTCAGTCTACCGAACCAAACTCCTGACCCATATAAACAAATGTTTTTGGAAAATGAAAAATAAATGGTTTTAAATGGATAATGGACAAGTGTTAATAAGGTATTCCCCATGTAAATGGCGTGGAGGAGTATAGAATTCAATAATGAAATTGAATATGGACTTGGACTTGAGGCCCCAAAAATGAAAGAAATTGATAAATGTGTGGTTTGATGTGATTTTGGGCATGAGACCCAAAAATAAATATAAATGCCTGGTTTTTGTATGATGTTGAGTCTAGAACCCAATGGAGGGTCATGATTGGCTTGGGAATGTTTCCCTACAAAGAAAAGACAATGAGTAATGGTTTTAAAAAGAAAACCTAAGAGTTTTAAAAAGAAAATAATAATGTGTTCTGGAGCCACAAGGGTTTGGTGTCGACAATGTTGTAGGTGTATGAGACTCCAATGAAACCAATTGTCAGTTACGACCGTGGTTGCTAGTGTGGAACCACGAGGGGTTGGTGTCATCACATTGGTATGTATCCAATTGTCAAATACGACCGTGGTTACCGAGTTTTGAGATAGTGTAGGCTAAGCCTAGGTATATGAATCTAGGTATTCGGGTCACCGATGGGACGTCAAAAAAGACATTCCCGTGCATATGAAATGAAATTAAGGCCTGTTGGCCGAAGCGGAGTCTTCCTACACGGGAAACCTCACCGCGATAGTGCAGGAAGGTAGGGGAAATAGTGTCCTCACCTACTGCTTGTGTGCCCAGTTACCTCTGATCAAGGTAACACAATAAAAGAAAGTGGAAATAAGATGTGTGGTTTAGCTAGAATTAGACCTATGCCTTGTCTTTAGATTCTAACGACAAATGAGGATTATGTTTTAACCAGTTGCCAGCCATTGTATATGGTTTTGTTTTGAGTCTTATGAGGCCCTGTGTTTTAGGCTGGATCTAGTTGAGAATGTAGATTTCTCAGAATGCATAAAAATGCTTTAAATATGCATAAATTGAAAAGGAAAATGTGAGCTTTTGAAAAACAAATGTTTTGGATAGAGGTTCCAAATATTTTAAAAGCAAATGATGTTTTGGAATGGATTTTAAAACCACGTTTTGTAATAGTCTAAGCTTATGTTTTCTTGCTGTTTTGCCGTGGTTTTCTATGTGGAGTGCGTACTGGGTGACTTGAATGTCATTCACGCGTGTTTTGTTTGGTTTTCAAGTGCAGGTAGTGTAGTCCAGTTCCGATGCTTGTATCGGAGTTACTAGCCGCAAATTATTCCTGGAGGTGAGTCTTAGTTAGTTACAATTGTTTAACTAATGTTGTAGTTATTGTTATTGCTTGTGATACTATGATTTAGGTAACGTACCCAGGTTCGAGGAGTTATACTTTAGGACTTCCATCAAGATGTCTCGATGTCGCTCGAAAGCTTTGATCAACTCATAGATGGATATCCTTACCGGTGTCTTTCTTAACTACTACAAAATGTCAAATTCTACCTCCGTTCTTCTGGGGACATTGAATTCTCAGCATAGGGGAGGCAGGACTTTTTCTGTGGCCACTAGGAGTGGTGTCACTTGATTTGAAACCCAGCCTGTTCTGGTGATAAGTGCTTGTCGGTGTGCCTCATTGTCCTTGGCAGGTTTGATCAATGATGTGGGCCTTCTTAACAAAGACCACCCTTGGCTTCTAGCTTGTCCATGGCAAAGCAGTGACATCCTTAGCTGCATAGGGTTCATGCAGGGTTATTGGGTGTATTCTTGTGCAGAGCTTCTACCTATTCCATCTTGGAACCCTTGAAATTTTGGTGCTTGTTCATGCCAGCAACTGTCGTCAATCCATCCTCCTATCAGCCATCTGTTGGACGCTACTAAGGGTGGTTCTTCATTGTTGAGTCTCAATAGAGCCAGTGCCCAAATCATTCCTCCATCCTCATCATGATTTGCCATGATGGTGATTATCCTCCCATATGTTTAAACTTGAGGAGCTGATGTATTAGGGAGGCAACAACCTGGATTTCTGCTAGCCAAGATCTCCATAAAATAGGGGCTCGACCAAGTCTTGTTCCATGATGACGACTATGGTAGTACTAGTGAGGGGACAAATGGTGATGTCCAGTTGGATGGTACTACTGACTGCCTCCCTTAGACTTCTATCATATGCTGCATAAGCAAAACATTGTTCAGTGATCTGGTCTTCCTCAGTGCCTACGTTGTCAAGAGTGGATATGGAACGAACACTCCGACTAGCATCGATATCAACGAGCACTCCTGTCAAGGGGAAATCGTTGACCATTACAGAGATGATCAATGGACAAGAGCGCTCCTCTAGTGGCGATAGTTCTTTGTCTTTGAAGGTGATGTCCCTCTACTCAGAGTCTGTGAGGCTTTCTCTAGTTGGTACAGAGGGGTCTCCATGATCTAAGTTGTTAGGCAGCTGCTGCTCATCGTTGAGGAGGGTGCTGAGGTGATCAAGAAAGTCAGTATCACCAGCGAGCTCATCCAACTGAGTGTCCCATATGTCATCTGTCTGGTCCTCCCATTCTTCGTCAGATGAGACTTCTTGGATTAGTGTTGTAGGTTCATCAGACTCCTCTCCTTCAGCATCAGGTGGCCCTAATTCCAGGTTCGCCTGCATGCGCTAAAAGGTTACTAACTTAGCTCGATCTGTGGGCTGCCTATCTTCAGCACTCACATGAGCTATTGCGTGGTTTGGCATGGGATTCGAATGTATTTGCATCTTGGGCTGCTCTACCTTAGCCATCTTCAATCTTTCTCTGAGTGCAGGCCACATGATCTCTCACTTGTCATTCAAGTCATATATTTTGTCCTTTACCACAAAGCACTCCTCTAAAGGTTGTCCATTCCTTTGATGGTATGGGTAATACTTAGTCATATCAGCGTTGGGAGCGTTTGGCCTGAGCATCAGGAGCTGTAGATCTTCACTCTTGACCAACATCTTGAATATGTCACTGAGTGCTTCAGGGAGTGGTGAATAGTGATGTTGCTTTGGCCCTCTATAGGTCTGTGGTAGAGGGACATTGTGATAGTTCCTTGACATTTGATGTTGCCCCTGTTGTTGCCCCTTGTTGTGGTCATTGGGTTGTGCTTGTTGCACATACACAGGGTAGGCTGGAGGCTGTTGATACTACCATTGATGAGGTTGTGCGCATTGTGGTTGGTACTGCATTGAAGCTCCTTGGTACAGATTTCGCTGAGGCTGTGAGGATTGCTATTGGTATTGCATCGGAGGCCCTTGATACTAATTTGGCTGAGGTTGTGGGGTTGTTGATACTGTTGTTGGCACTGGGTCAGAGGTTCTTCATACTGTCCTTGACAACCAGGCTGATGTTGATGGTCCTTGCGTCCTTTACAACCTTGTTGTGTTGAAATCTGTGCCACACCCCCAGTGATGTCGATGGTCCTTACGTCCTTTTCAACCTTGTATGGAAGTCTCCCATGAATAGGCTTGTCCTAAATGCTCCAGTGGTATTCTTGGCTATGATTTCGACAACCTGACTCTCTGGGATGTAGCATTCAACCCTAGCTGCCATGTCTCTCCATCGACTCACATAGGTGATGAAGTATTCATTTCCATTCATCTTTTCAGCAATAAGATCTCCGATTGTGGGCTTGTGCGGCACACGATGACTGTATTGGTTTAGGAATTTTTCCTCCATTGTTTGGAAATCATGAAGATCATACACTATGAGGGTGTTGAACCACTTTAATGCCTCGCCCTCTTATAACTTGAAGAAGTGGTAGACAGTGAGCCTGTGGTCACATCTATAGGGCAATGCATCCATGGTAAACATAGCAAGGTGACTCCTAGGGTCACTTGTCCCATCGTATTTTTTAATCTCGACAGCTTGAATACTGGCAACAGGCTAAAATGTGGGAATTTAGAAGTGTCGAAGCCCACCAGTGCCTTTAAAGTGACCCCAGCATCTGCTACTGCTTCTGCAATTAGACACTTGATATCTAGATTTGGGATGGTCGGTTACCCTTGGATTTGGTACCCCTAAGCTAGATGGGTTTGGTATGGTTGAGGGGTGTTATATGGTAGGGAGAAGGGTGAAAGTTAAGCTGGAGGGTAATAGGAGTACACCGTTGGAGGTGGTGTGGGCAGTGGGGTTGCCCCTGGATAATATGGTGGGATGTAGCTTTGTGGTGGTTGAGGGATTGAAGGGTAGGTAGGGGTAGTGGCGTACGGGACTGACGAACTTTGATCGAGAAAGTGGATGGTAGGACTGGGTGGTACTAAGTAAGTAGGTGTGGTCAACGGGCCTTTGTGAGAGCTCATGAGAGGAGATCCATGCGCAAGTGGGACCTATGTACTCCTAGCCATTCCTGAAGACTGGTATTGTGCCAGGAATTATAGTGTCTAGCTAATTACCCCCTCAAGCAGTTTGTGTGAGTTGGCTGACGTTGAGCTTGTAGTTGCCCCTGTGAGCATGTGACCGAACGAGGCACTCCATGGTAGGGAGTAGCCGACCTCTTCCTCCTCTCCAATTTCTTCGTCAACATACTGTACTTGGTCCTCATTTGGAGTAGAGACTACGGAGGGAGGACTTCTAGTAGAGTAGTTGTATGGTATAGACATGTAAGGAAACTTCCAACGAGCTCTCTGCTGTATGATCTTTGGAGTGTCCGGCTGCTCGATATTGGATTCAGGAGGGTCGAAGAGGAACTCATGCCGAGTCCTAGAATTATCACCCTGTGCTGTAGAGGTCGAGGTAGTTGCAGTGGCTTGGACCGTGCTTGATGTGGTTGACATGCTGAGAGGATTGACATATGAATTCAACCACTTTTGATGGGTCTCTGATGGCATTGACTGGCCTCCTTGACAATGTATTACAACTGACTCAAAAGAAAATGAAAATTACAGACTCCGTGTATTGCTACGCTATACCCTACTACAAATGTCTAGGAGTGAGAAAGAATTACAAACTCGAATGCAAATGAACAGAAAAAGGATGTTCACGACTTTGTTTAACAAAGAAATTGAAGACTCAGGACTATGACACTATCTTTGTGACCTATTATTACATGCACAAATCGAACCACCCCGCAAACAAGTTAATCAGAATTGACGTCGCCTGTTAGTGCGGCATTAAAACGTGTCACCGATCAGTCAGGCGGCATGTGCCCCTATCTAGTCCGGCAACCTAGACCTATCCTGGACAAACCCAATGTCAAACAAACCTAATTAAGCAATCAAGTTTCAAACAAAACACAAATTTTAAATGGTTTGGATAGTTGATTAATGATTTGATTAACCTGCATTCTCTTAACTGGTTAGGTTCCTATGGCAAAGGGGTGAGGTTGACTTCAAGGACTCCAGGGATCAATTAATGGGATTAGGTCTCTTTGGTACCGCTCTTTGACCTTCGTTAGGGTCCACCAAGAGGGCCTAGACTGCGAGTTTGTCTCTCTAAAGAGAGACCCGCAACCTAAGACTCTGTCTTTAGGGTCGGTCCTAGCAAACCACAAAGTGGTATATAAACAAGAAACAGCAAGGTATCAAGTATCTACTAGGGTTTATTACAGACTCAAGGAGAGAGATGGAGTCTAAAATATGTCCTTAGGACACCTTAAGTTTCCCAATCTAGTAATCACAACCAAACACAGAGCATGGGTGAGCGACTAGCACTAGCCCGATTCACTCGGCTTGGTTGTTCAAACTAAAGGAGGATTCTTAAGGGACTTTAACTTTTACCATAATGCAATTAGTTTCCACCCTATTGGTGGACAGAAAATAGACACCGGGAGGTGCCACTATGTTGCCGACAAAGGTCAAATGACTCACGTCACTGATAATACAGGCAACTAGCGATTAGAGACCTATTCGTTAGGAAAAAAACCCGATAAAAAGGTCTGAAGCGTCACGAAATCCAATGTGCACGACTCCTAAGACCTAAAGCAACACCTAGACCTACAAAAAT
Source organism: Posidonia australis (assembly GCA_024699735.1). NCBI lineage: Eukaryota > Viridiplantae > Streptophyta > Magnoliopsida > Alismatales > Posidoniaceae > Posidonia > Posidonia australis. The sequence continues at coordinate 20,048 of JAMKQA010001103.1, forward strand.
AAATGAAAGTGGAAGGGGAAAAAATGCTCACATAGCACGGGGGTTGGCTCAAAAGCCGGTCCCACCATGATCGCCAATTTTTGTTGATGCTTACTCGTGATTGCTCCTATTCGAGGTGGAATTCCGAGATATGGTTGAGAGTTGTGGTTGTGGATTCTTCAACTCACTAGATCGATGACTGGATATCTTCTAGCGGCTTCCTCATGCGATGTGATGTCTTTTCCTTCAAAACAAATAAATTCAGATTAGATCTAGGTGTAGTAACTAAAGTTAAAAAAATATTAAATAACATAAACAGATGCAACTAATACTAACCAGAGGTTGTCCCCACATGCATATGCAATGGGTTATCTAAAAATGCAATGAATGAAAATAAAAAATGAATTGAAAGACACTCCCTTCACCCTTATGCTATTGACATGGAGTGGAAGAAGTGGAGGCACGGGCGTAGCTCTGAAACAAACGAGATGGGGCTAAAGGATTGGGCGTTCTCTAGAGATTTCGGCAGGGCTTCGCCTAGGTTTCACTCTCTGAACAAACCTCTCTCAGAAATCTTTCTGGCCTCCTCTGATCTCAAGGTCTAGGGGTCTATTTATAAGCATCAGGATGTCAGATCTCGTCAAAAACGAGTCAAGGAAATATCAAGATATTAAACTAGATTTGAAAATTCGAAAAATGGATATTTTATGCTTATCGCCTATGGGACCAACAACATATCTAATAGAGTTCTAGATATGTCACCATAGGGACCGACGACATCCCTAACTCTATTTTCTGTTGCAAAAAAATAGACAAAATTATATCTTTAGGGCTAGTCGCCGCCCTAAGTGGCGTCGAGGACTAAATATTTCCACATTTAAAATTAAAATCCAAAACTGACTACACAAATATCTAATAACAACATACAACTCGTCCTGTCAATTTAAAACTCTCTCGTAATAGCTAGAATATTTTAGAAAATATATGATTTCAAAAATCAAATTTTAAATCCAGAATCAAAATCGAATCCTAAAGATAACAACCCAATAATTACGAGAGTTATGTTAAATATATCTATAACTTATTCTATACACGTAACTAATTAGATTTTTAAAATTTTAGTACATGTTGAAATTATCTTTTTAAATTATATGTCATTCTAGCATTTAAAAAGTGATAATTAATATCATATCTCGTTTTTGGCCATGATAAAAATATATGATATTAAAATCAACGTTATCCATTATTCTAGAAATTTTTGGAATTATCTGGTATTGATAAAGATTTATAAGATATTCCATAGATATTTAAGTACTTAGAAAGTCCTTAAAATTAGAATAATTATGAGAAATATCCCACATATCATATTAAAGTCCGGAATGACATATTATCTAAAGAGAAAATTTGAGGGTGTCAGTTGCCTAATGACGTGACTCCATATTCTAGTCACTTGTATATGTAGCGATAGTTGGGTTGCCTCCAACAGTGGTGACTGGACTTGTCGCAAGTCTCGAAGGGAACATCCTGGTCTCTTGCATTTTGCCTCCTGTCTTTTACATTAAATCCATAAAGATTCCTTAAAGGTCCAGAAAATACTCAGAAATTGCATGAAATCATAAAAACATCTTCTTTAAGTTCAGAGTTCTAAAATCTGCCACCAATCTGAGTAACGTTAAAGTGTTAGCTCTACCACAGCTAACGACTCACACAAAAATCTAAATCGAATCCCAAAGATAACAACGCCAATAATTACGAGAGTTATGTTAAATATATCTATAACTTATGCCATACTCGTAACTAATTAGATTTTAATAATTTTAGCACATATTGAAATTATCTTTTTAAATTATATGTCATTCTAGCATTCAAAAAATGATAATTAATATCATATCTCATTTTTGACCATGATAAAAATATATGATATTAAAATCAACGTCATCCATTGTTCTAAAAATTTCTGGAATTATCTAGTATTGATAAAGGTTTATAAGATATTCTATAGATATTTAAGTACTTAGAAAGTCCTAGAAATTAGAATAATTATGGGAAATATCCTACATATCATATTAAAGCCCGAGATGACATATTATGTAGAGAGAAAATTCCAAGGCGTGAGTTGCCTAATGACATGGCTCCATATTCTAGTTGCCTGTACTGTTGGAAGCGACAATTGAGTCACTTCCAACAGTGGTGACTAGACTTCTCACCAGTCTCAAGGGAAACATCCTGATCTCTTGTATTTTGTCCCCTGTCTTTTACATTAAATCGATAGAGATTCCTTAAAGGTCCGAAAAATACTCGGAAATTACATGAAATGATAAAACATCTTCGTTAAGTTCAGAGTTATCAAATCTGCCACCAATTTGAGTAAGGTTAAAGTGTTGCTGTGTCACAACTAATGACTCACACCAAAACATTCAAGAGACTCAAGCTTGGCACTGGCTTGAGTGTGTTAGCTCTGCCACAACCAACCACCATGAATCAAGTAAAATGAAAAATGTTTTTAAGGGAAATCATGAAAAATCTGGAAAATGAGTCAAAGATCCTTAGCCACGTGATCTATGGCACCTTAAAAGTTCTTATCCAAAATGACTCTGGGAAATACGAAAATGGGATATTTACACAACCAAACATAGGCATCCCACCTAGATGCTGCCAAACCAAAGGCAATCTACTGACGCCCAACACACAAGCACTGGCATCCATGTCGGATGCCGCAACACCAAACTAGGCAATCTACTACCGCCTAGCAAGCCACAAAACCATAAAATCATGCCTTTAAAATCATTCTCTCTTTTCCTTTCAAAATCATATGCATCCACTTTTTAAAGCATTTCTATGCACGCCTGAGATGGCCACTCTTGCCAAATCAAGTCCAAAACCACACAAAGCACACAGCTTGGTCCCACGCACTCTCTGGTGGACCAAACGGCCAACGATGTCTGAATACCCTCTATAGCATCCAAGACACCGACAGCAAGCACCAGAACAAAAACAGAGACTCTCCTTTGTGCAAAATGGTCCCCTTTGGACCAACACAACCCAAAAGCCACATAGCCTCTACTTCCAAATCACGGCCCACTCTAGACAAAAACCACGGAGCCACTACTCCCAAAGTACTACACCCCAATAGGCACTAAGCCACGGCCTCCTCTAGACCCAAGGACCTAGAGTCTGATTTCCTGAATCAAGACTCTACACAAACCACAAGCACAAATAGTGTGTCGAACTGTCCAACGTCAAGCAGACAATACCTTGTACAGGATCAATGGTGTTTGCACTACCACGACAAAGCTACCTTGTATAGGAGTGTTCACTGTCCCACGATTCTCCCACCTAGAGAATCCTCACAAAGCCAACTCCTCCTAGGTGGTAGTCCTGTCTCTCAGGACGCTACCAGTAATAGGGCACACGTCCCACCAGCTCTTGCCAACACAGGGTACACCTCCTCACGGCATCCTCCACTTAGTGCTCAAGAGGGAGTTTCATACCTCCATACTAGGCAACACCCAAGTCTTAATGCTCACGACGACAACAAGAGTGTCATACCTCCCCGTCGTGCCACAAAACACCTTAACCCGCAAACCTCAACCTCGACCCCGTGAACGACAGTCAAAGAGTGTCATACCTCCAAAATCCAACAAACGCTCGTTTACAAGCTGTTGGTCCCCAACGTAAATAGAAAGTACCAAAAAATTCTTTCCAAACCATTTTCAAATCTATGCTTTTCTCTTCCCAAAACTCTCTTTTTGGAAAACCATTTTGCAAACCATTAAATATTTTTTAAAACTCAAGAAACACTATGCCTAGCAACGGCACGGAAACAAAAGGTCAAAAAATCACAAACAAAACACAACCACGATAACTCCCCTGTCAAGCCTAGGCAAAAACACCTTGGGAGCATTGGGATTCATGAACACTACGCTCAACCCACAACCACAACCTAAGAAAACACCAACAATAGAACAACACAATCAAAACTTTATGCTCTGGCGCCCAAGTGTAAAACACCTACTGGCTCGTGACCCTCAAAAGCACAGCCAGATCGACTCAAACACCGAAACAGTGCCACTGAATACTCTATTTAGCGTACCTCACACGAAACCACACAAACCCTAGACCTAGGGATGATATCATGTTCCCTAAAGTCTAATCTAAACCATCTAGGGAAAAGCTTGTTATTTCTAAATCATATCATCTTTTACTCTACCCATATCATAGATAATCTCTTGCTAATTCATTTTAGGCAAACCCTACAATCATTCTAATGGTTATCCTAAGCCTGAATCGGCAGATCAAAATGGAATGGTTGATCGAACATGGGCTCAAGGCACTAGATCGATAGACCGAAGAACCACACGGTCGATCGACATCCCCTGATTCGGTAGACCAAAAATGACTGATCGACCAAACCAGGAGTTTTGTAAACACCCAAGACTTCTAGAATGGAAGACAGAATGAATTCAGTCGACCAAACCAGGGGTCAAGGGGACAATTTGCAGCAAAAAGGGCATACCAATATAATTCGGCATACTGAACTAGGCAACTGTAGGGCACCCTAAAATGGGATCCAAAACCCAATCATACAAACCACCTATACAAATCATGCAAGCCATATATCAAAATGAAGATCTCGACAAGATCTTCCAAACCAAACAAGCAACACAGAGATCCATCAAGCAAATCTCAAGAAATCAACATAAAACACAAAGAAGAAACTATTCAATCCACACAATAAATACAGCCATAAATAGCCCATAATGCTCAATAAATGCAATAAAATTGATTACAATTATGAGCATACTATCATGCACCTAAGAATCAAATTGGAAAACAAAAATAAACCTACGGGGTGCGTACCTCCACCAAAAGCGCAGTGATGATGAGCAGTGAACAGCGGCGACGCAGTGACAGCGACAGCGAGCTCCTCCTCCGACCATCTCTCTCTCTCTCTCAGCCCTCTCTCGTCTCATCTCTCTCTCTTTCTCCCTCTCTCTCCCCCCATCTCTCCTTCCTTAAGAAGGAAATGAAGAAGAAGAAGAGGAAGGGGAGGGGCCTAGGATGAGAAAAAGAAAGAAAGATCGGAAAGAACAAAAGAAAGATAAGAAGAGAGCCACAACACGAAACCAAACAACGCAACCTTTCCCGTCCATGTGACTCTTGCAAACCGAGACCCACCACCAAAATACACTAGAGAACCCCCACATCCCAGAGCAAACCCTCAAAGCTTCTACAAGAGCCAACACAACACCACAACCGAACATCACCAAAAAGGCCACAAACTCACTAATCTAGGCTTAGAACGCTGTCAGAGCTATGTTTCACATTGAACGCAAAGGACCTAGCGTCTAACGACCTAGAACTTCATTAAAATATCTGATCAAAATACTACTTCCAAATTTGGATCGTTACAGACTAACTCCCTAAAGGAATTTCGCCTCTGAAATTCTCAAGGCAAAACACCAACGGCACCGAGTTAGGACATCGCACAAACGACCCCAAGCAATAGCACAACGGTGTTGCCCAAAACTCATGACCCGTAAGAGAAATCTATGCTTTACAAAGCCATTTCATCCTACTTAGGTCTAAAGCAACACCAAGGACTCAACTATCCTTGAGTCTGAACACCACCGAGATCCTAAGTGAAGTCCCTTCTAAGCACAAAATCTCCACCCAAAGGATCCAGAATAGTATCTTCCAGAGTCACGAAACATCCAGAGCACCTCTGGAGACACACAAAACAAAAGATTAACCAG
>JAMKQA010001104.1:0-26049 GCA_024699735.1 Posidonia australis
CGTATCCGTATCCGCATTTCGAAAATGGATACGGATATGGTAACACCCATATCCGTACCGTATCCGATCCGTTTGCACCCCTAGTTACATATGTGCGCTCCTCTGGATCCACCCTCGTGCCTCTTGATGTCGAAGCGTGAGGGCCAGCATACCCATGTAAGGATGGTGTGTGTGGTGGTACTGTGATGCATGCAGTGGTTTGTATCTGATGCAAAGATGGATGAGAAGTATGTTGTGCCGTGTGTGGTGCAAAGTGTAGGAGCGACAACTGTTGCATCGATGCGACACCGGGCAGCGGACTCGAGGGATGTTGTGCTCCTTCCAAGCTGAGAGGCTGACCACCAGGTGATGGAGATGGATGCTGTGTAAAGTGTTGTGCAAATATAGGAGGCAGGGAAGGTGCTACCATTGCCAAAGCTGTGAATGGTTAGAGCGATAGTGAACGTGCAGGTGTAGTGAAGTATGATTGTGCAGCCAAGGTAGAGCACACCAGGACCTCGGGGTTTGGAGGAAAGGAGACAAAAGCCAGATCAAGGGTCAGGGCCATGTGTTGCACCTTTTAGGCAAGAGCGAACAGGTGTTGCGCTTGCATGGTAGAAGTTCCCTCGACAGGTGAGTTGAAAGGAGGCACAGATGAAAATAGGGGCATGGAAATAGTAGAGGCGACAAGGGGCGGTCCTCTAGGAGAGGCAGCCATGATCGACTCGATTCTTGAAACGGGAAGGCCTCGTGAAGGGACGACAAGCGAGATCTTCGGAGTCTGGGAGTTGATGGCCGAAGGGATCTCGACGTCAGGCTCCAGACTGATAGAGGTCTACCATGGTCCCGGAGCAGGGGGATCGAAACCTTCGATTGCGCGGGAGTTATGCGCAAAGGAGGAGGAAAGAGTAGTAGAAACAAGTAGGTATGGAGGTCAGAGCAATTGGAGGAGACTCGTTGATTTGCTGGGTCATAACAGATTGTGAATGGGTGCGAATAGGATTGCGACAAAAAAAGGAGGCCAGAACTAGAGGATGAGTTATGGTCGGAAGTAATGCTAGCTTGGGGACAGAGGGGAGAGACTGTGGGAAGCAAACCCACAACAAAGACGCTCGAGCTCCTAACTGAGAACCTCACACAAGCTACTTGTAGAATAGGCAAGGACAGCAGGTATCAGAATCTGGACAAAGATACAAACACAGATGTAAATTATTAAAGTAGCATGTATGGCACACAATGCAGATGAATGTCCTAGAATGTGCTCTCTCATAATGTATGTTCCAAGTAGAATGTCCACCTGGGACTCACTCATGGGTTCTGGGTTTAGACACAAGTTAGAAAGTAAGGTCTCGTCTCATGCCAAAGCTGTGGAACGATGGTACATTAGAAGCCTCAATTCTGCCAAAGTATGGATTGTACATTCTACTAACACCGACACGACCTCAGACAATGGAGCGGACTGGTATCTCGTCCTACGCCAATAACAATAGAACGGCAGACTGGGACTGTCCTTCGTAGACTATGGGAAGACTTAAAAGAAGATAAGATGCATGCTTTTTAAAATGATCATACATGTAATATACTTTATTGTCTTTTACTTGCAAATTTTATTAAGCTAGATAGAAGAGAGAGTGCACTGAAGTCTTTAGGTCTACCTAAATTTTGTTTTTATTATGGTGGATTTTATGCTAGATCAGTTAAAGAGAAGCAAACATATTTCTACTTCTCCTAAAATGGCAAGTGCGTAAGGGAAAGAAAATACCGAAGCATAGCTAGCAAACAAGCATACATCAGGCAAAAGACATGATTATGACATGTACGTGTGTCGTGTAAACATGATGGTGAAAAAAGAAAATATCCATCACATCAAAAGACAAGTAACATGACATGTGCGTGTGTTGTGACATAGCAAGTGTGTAAAAGAAAATACTCAACAAGCAAAAGACATGTAATAACAAGCATGTAATGATAACAACAAACAAATGACGATAAGGCAATACAATAGAAGCAAGGCAAGCAAGGACATATGCTAAGCAAGCGAAAAGTAAAAAAACGAAAGCTGGAGTCTTGTATCCCCAGTAGAGTCGTCAATTGTGTGGCCATATCGGAATTGACTTTTGTGTGAGGGAACACATGAAAATCGAAAAGGTTAGGACGAAAATGATGAATCCGAGGAAGGATATTTGATTCGAAAATATCAAACGAAACACAAAAAAAGAAACAATAAGGACAAAAATGGAGTCGTCCCCTAATCTTTTTAAATCGGATAAACGAGAAAAATCGAATGCATATGAAATATGGGAAAAGATGCAAATGAATGCAAATAGATGCTAAATGAATGTGTGCATGTTTCACATTTAATGGACGCAACACATTGGTCATTGTAGGTTAGAGAAAGCGTAAGGACTCCTGTTACACATGAAGAAAGTATTAGGTACTCCTACATGCTCGAGAAATCTATCTTTCTTGATTTTTCGCTCGCTTATGTGTCGTCAGTGCAAATGATTAGGTATGTTTGCTAAGTCTATGTGTATGTATATCATATACTATGCTGATGTAAATGATGTGAGTGGGACGGAAATGATATGACTTAGATGACCTCAATAACGTTATGTGAATTCTGGACCGTCGGTCAAACGGATCCAACATAGTAATCGTCATCGTCTTAAATGCAGATGAGGTCGTGGTGTATGATATGTATGGAAAACACAAGTAAGATGAAATAGATTTAAAATGATACGATAATGATATGGAATAACAAATGGGTAGATGACATGCATGATGAATGAGGGTATATGTGTCAAAACATAAGTGACATGGATTTAAAATGCAAGTAAAACCAAGTGAGGAAGCACAGATACAGGAGGATAACTTAGAAATCAATGTATGATTAGAGAGGAAACAAGAAAACAAGATGCAAGGGGGCTCATCCAGCTGTTTGTTTTGAACTGGGCAACCCATGCAAGCCATCTATGCCTTTCTCCTGTGCATTCGGTACGTAGTTGCTGGAGACAGAATAGGGTAGTGAGCTTGTCATCACTCCAGATGCAAGTGCATTGATGAATGATGGATGTTCGATGCATGGGAAGCTAGAGGGCATGCAGGGGAGTGTACCTAGATGTCTGGAGGTAAGCGGGATCACATGGATAACTCCAATCATCTACCTCGTTGGAAATGGAGTTTCGCCAACGAGCTCGACTGTCATCTTCGTCTAGAGGATCCGACGGTGCAATCCATGGCTTCCAGGGGTTCAGGGGATGAAGGAGGAGTGTGCAGATGCCAAGTGGATGAATGTGTTTGCATGGATGACCTTTCGCCATCCTCCCTTTGCTTCGTCGGTGACCACAAGCTTGATCGACCATGGAGGCAGCAAGGAGCGTCGAGTGACTGTTCGGGAAAACTGAGGGAAGGAAGAGGGAGGTGAGGGTGTGCCAAGATGGGAGACAAAGGTGCTTACAGGCCATCGATCATTTCCACACCAACTTGAACCCATCACTGGAGATGAGGACATGAGATGTGTGCATGACAGAAATCAAATGGCCAATGTAACTGAAACATACATAAAATGATGTGACGAAGTAACATGAGCATGAAAAAATGAAGAAAACACATAGTAAAGGAAGGAGGGCACCTGTGGAGCTTATGGGTTATCCCCCTCCAATGTGGCTCGCGACGGCATTTTCTTCGACGATGGGCTTATGACGACTGTAGAGGCGGGTTTAGAGGGATGTGGTGATGTTGATAGAGACCTTAGTGGTAAGATGTAGGGGTTGGTGAGGTATATAGGTGGCTTGGATGTAATGGAGGAATGGTGGCAATTTCGGTTGACGATGGAAGGTGGTTGGATTGACGGATGGTCAGTGGACGTGTGAGAGGCTTCAGCAAGAGAGGAGGCTCTACTAGAAGAGTAATGTATGCTCTGGTGCAGTATTGTGGTCATAAGGTTGAGAGGAAAATGTAGCTGTGTAGTGGTAGACGTATAATGGTCGAAAAGTGGTGTGGAGGTGGTCAGAGTTGGTGGCTGTGCTCAAAGACGGTCGGTGCACGGAGCTGAGAGCTGAGAGTCCAGTGAGCCAAGAGGAAGAGTCGTTGGACGTGGGTGTTGGTTATATAGAGGGAAGGAAGGCAGGTCGTTCGTTGGATTTGAATGGTGATTAAGTGGCTCGGATTAAATTAAGGTGGGATTGGGATTAGTAGAGGGGCTTGATGGTCCAGGAAGTCTAGGGAACACGCTCAGATCCACGCCATTCAATGAGAAGAGGTGGATTGATGGTCTACCAGTGAAAAGAGCAATTGAATCTCAGGAGTTTAAATCTCTGATCTTTCCGGACATTTGACCTACGCATCCCACCCACGCTATCAAGCCGTGGTGGTCGGATGGCTGGGCCAGAGCAGGATCTGCTTGGTTGGATTTGTGGCTATTTCTTAATTGTTGGAGTATCAAGGACTTGAGTTTGGTACTTGGGATAGGTCTATGGTGGATTAAAGTTGTGTATGTAGTAAATAGGGTGTTAAGGTTCGATTTGGGGTTTTAGGCTTGGTTTTAGGGTATAAAGTGGGTTTTAGTGTGAAAATGGGTTTTGAAGTGGTAAAATGCCTCGTTGCCACAGGAGCACATTTTACAGGAGAAATCCGCTACGAGTGGCTGTCAAAATGGGGTGCCTACAACATACATTTATGTTTTCATTTGAATATTTTAAGGATAACTCAAAAAACACATGTTAAGGGTTCAAATTTAAAATTCATTGTATTGATTTTGATGTACTTTATTTAGATTAAATATAAACAAAAATTTAAGTAATTTTGAAACTTTTAGCTTATATATTATGTAAACAACAAATTTAACGATTTTAAAGAATGAATCACTAGATCTTTAAGTTATATGTTTCAAAACTAAAATGTAATCTATGGAACTTAATCGATATCATTTAGATTAGGTACACACTAAAATCCACATTATTTAAAAACTCATAGTATATAGATTTTTTCATATACGAATTCGATGATTTTTTATAAACTACAACAAGTTATAATGAGTCATAAGTAAAATGTCTTAGATTTTGAAATTAAAATTTCCAAAATCACTTGAAATTTTATCTATATTCATCTGAGAGAATGTAGATAACATATAATGGTTTAGATTTTAAAGTTAATGAGCAGATATTGAGATATAAAGGTTGTCCTTAAATCATTTAAATGAGGACATGTTCTTAACGGAAGTTGTTCCTTTTTCTTACAATATATTAGTTGATTTTTGGATACAATTTAATTACTCTACCGAAGGGTCTAAAGCTTAGATCTGTTTATACTAACATTCCTTGTGATTGTATGTGCAGCCATGTATATTTAACATTTTTTAGATCTTCATATTTTTTTGATCTTATAAGTTGAATTGTCATGCCACAAAGTTTAATAAATTTTCATTACAATCTGATTATCATAACTCCATCTAATGGTCCCAATTTGAGTAAACTAATTTCTGGTTGTTAAAACTAAAACGACAACAAATGGTAGTGCAGCCATCTTTGCTGGAATGTACTTCTAGCCATGCACTAATTAGATAATCTGGTGTTTGTGGTGAGAACTGACTTGCTTTTTCCCAACAACACTATTGCTTTTTGCTACTTCAGATATCTATTGCGTTTCCAGATGATGGAGCATGGAAAAGATTTCACAATCAGCTACAACATTTCCCAACAGTAATAATCTGATATTTAGCATTTTTTTTTGTGAAAGGCCTCCACTCGTTGTGACTTCTCAAGGTTCTATTATCTGGCAAGACATATTTAAAATCTTCTTTGGGGTATAATTTCAGATAATTTGCACTAAAGTTCGGGAAGGAGATCAACGATTTGTTCGTCTGAAGGAGGGAAATCCTGCAGGTCGTCATGTTGTCATAGTTGATGATTTAGTACAATCAGGTGGAACACTGATTGAGTGCCAGGTGAAGATGTCAGCATGGTGCCAATGATTGTTTTTTCACAATCGTTTTGTGATGATAGTACTTATTTCCTGTTGAATCTTCATACTTTTCATGTCATTGATGGTGGGATTGGTCTCAAGGAAGCATGAAAATATAGGAATTCTACAATGCTGAATTAGATTCTTTTATTTGCTTTTGAATTGGGAAGATTGTAGAATTGAGAACAAGTGTTTAGAGGCACATAGTTTCCTTATGTCCACATTTGGACTTTAAAGAAAAAGATCTGCAATTCAGCATAAACTGTACCTAGAACTTCACTTTTCTTACTTCCAAGTCGAGCCCCATTAGTTTGAAAAAGATCTGCAATTCTATCCTAATTGAAAAAAGGATTTCTTGACTTCCATTAGTTTGAATGTTCGAACTGTTTCATCTTGTCCAGATTCACCATTTCTTTTCGGATTTCGATGTGAAATTCTTCACTGCATGTTACTCTCAAAAATCAACTTTTGTACAACATTTCGGAGTAATGTATGTCAATATTTTTTCTGTATTAGAAAGTACTGGCTGCTCATGGTGCAACTAAAATCAGTGCCTATGTGACTCATGGGATCTTTCCTAACAAGACATGGGAGCGATTCCAGCATGACAATGGAGGTACTTTCTCTCCCTATCTCAAGTCATTTTGATTTTCTGGGAGTGAATTTGTCTATTTTGTGGATAAGGTAAACTGCGGCCTTTTCACATATCCCTGCAACACACCACACCAATGATATCCCGTGATCATGTAATAAATAGATTCAATGATATGCTGATACTAAAAGATCAGATCACATTATTGTTTCTCAAAAAGTGAGGACTATTTGTAATTTCTTTGATCTGCTTTCCCCTTCTTCTGAAATTCTGCGTTTCCTTTGACTGCCATCGGTACACAGGTGATATTAGCTGAGTTTGCTTGTTCAGTGGCATCCGATTTTGGGTAAGGCTGTAAAAATCATTCAAAGCTCATGAACAGTTAAATTTGTGTTTGGTTTGGATTCAGTTCATGCTCTAGAAATGAACCAAACTTAAATAATACTTGAGTTCGGTCCAGTTAGCAAACTGAAACCCGAACAAGGGTGTTTGTTTGGTAAATGCTTGGTTCAATTTGGTTATACTGGGTTTATAGGTTACAGATTATAGTTTATAGTTTATTAGATATCCCATATTTATGTAGTTTTGTTTATAGTTTGGTGGGCTTGGCGTTGTGGATTATCATGTGACTAATCTTTAGGTTTACACTTTCAGCCTATTCTTCATGAAACTACCTCTTATAAAAAACTAACGTTTAGGTTTAGAATGGTGGTTCGGTTCAGTCTGGTTTGATTGGAAAATGAGCCAGATACCAAACAAAACTCCAATTGGCCCATGGTAAAACAAACCAAACTCAAACCCAATCCTGCTGCTTGAGATGAATTCAACCAAACTCAAAACACAGGTTAACCAAATGAGCTGAACGCAAATGAGCTTTGTTCACTCTGGTTCTGCTCATTTACAGCCCTAGTTTTAAGTAAGTTTACTTTTGATGCATGTTATGTAAACTAACAAAAATAAGTTTAACCATTAAAAATTCTCTTTTCTAATGTATTTTTGTTTTCTACCCTGTTCATCTGCTAAAAAAAAATATTCTAGTTTTGTTATTGTTCAACTGTATGCTTAAATTGAGCTTATGTTTTTGGTGACCTGCTCTTCTTAATTTTCTGATTCCTTGATCTTTTCTCTCAGTGGGTCCAGAGAATGGTTTGAGCTACTTCTGGATTACAGACTCCTGCCCTCTTACAGTGAGGGAGGTAAAGGACAGGCGCCCCTTTGAAGTGCTTAGTCTTGCTGGTTCCATTGCTGACGCCCTTCAAATATAGTTCCCCATTCTTTCAGTTCGAGTTTCTTCGAGGATTCTACCGGCAAAAGAGTTTGCTATTTTCCTTTTCTGTTAGGACATTTATTTCTGATGTGAGCGGGTTGGTTTATCCTTTGCCCTTTTTCTTTTGCAAATAATTCTAACTAAATTCTTTTTTGGAACATCAGATTGTATTTTACTGTTGTCCAAAGAATATTTGTGAACGTTTATGACCAGTAGAAGTATAAATTGGGTTGAACGATTGGTGGGCAGATGGCTCTGGCTCGTCATGGGCTTGGGCTCAGTTGGACGGATTAAGGGCACAGGCCAGGTGCCCCTGCGCAATGATCCAGTCAGGCTAGGCCTCTAGTGCTAGTCCAACCAGAGCAGGTGAAAAGGCCTGAGTTGAGCCTGACATGTCCGGAGTGAGCCCAGTCCGACATCAATGGTTAGATTTTCCAACTGTTGGGCTATTTTTTTTAATTTTTTTTTAACTTTTGCCCTCGCGAACGCCTATAAATATCCTCTCATCTCCTTCATTTTTATCCTCTCACTTCTCTCAATCTCCATTCTCACCACATTCTGTATTCTCTCTATTACTTCTCATCTTTCAAATTCTCAAGCAATTAAAGAAGGAAAATTTACCTATACTATCTTTGCTTGACTCTACCTCAACTTGACTCTGTCTTTACTCTATTGCTTCGAATTTCTCTATTTTTAATTCCTCTAATTTCATTATTTTTATCTTTTATTTTTTAATTTATTAGTTTATTTTCTTATTTTTTAATAGTTATAGTGGTTGGATCATCAAACGCAAATTATATTTAATACACCCACAATCAAGAGTCGAACGATGAATGTAACTTGCCCAATCTATTGCTAATAATAAGGCTAGGAAAAGAACAATTGATTGTTGGAAACATTTAATAGAAGATAATAACAATAATGAAAAATATAGTTGTAATTATTTTAGTAAAATTATAAGTTGTCTTAGGGTGGAGGTAATGGTTTTTATAGGTTCTTTTCTGCACCATCATGGAATTAGTGTCTTTTAACAAATTTCATGGTGTTATCATAATTTTTCAATATCTGAACTTCCCATGTACCATTTCTGTTGATCAAATTACCATGAAAGAATTTCATTATAATCATTATCTACATATACTAGAATAAAAGAGACAAAAATTATAAAATGATTTATGCATCAATGAGAAACATGGAAGCAATTTGTGTGTAATAATATTTGTTTGAATATAATGTTGAAACTAATAATTAGTGTATATAATGCAAAAAAGAAAACACAAGATTGAATATGCATTTGATAAAATATAATGTTGATAAAATATATTATCAAGTATGGATTTTATTTTAATATGGAGTGTGAGATCAAATGTGTATAATTGAATGTGATGTTGACAAAAAATGATCTATTGCAGAAGAAATACGAGATGAAATATACGTATAATTGAATATAATATCGATGAAAACATGTGATCTAGTACGATTCAGTAACAATAATGAAATCTAAAGTAAATTAAATATAGTATCGATAAATATGTCATAAAACTAGTCTAAGTGTGAAATTTAACATAAATCAAATATAATGATTGTCTAATTATGAGATCAAATATAATTTATTTGTGTTAGAATTAAAAGATATCAAGTATAATGTTAATATAAATTCGGTTTATAACAACATGCTATAGCACCCCATAACATGTCAAAGGGATGTACTTGAACATAATATCAAAAGCATAAAGTGCAAGGGGAGACACATACACAAGTGAAGTACATTATCAAAGAAGTGCATATAATCATCTATTGAGTATATAGATTTATATTATTGAATATCCTATCGAATAATGCACAGTACAACATTGTATATAAAGGTATTATAAACTACATATGATTTGAGCTTTATATTACTGACAATCTATCATATACATGAGATTTAGATGTATGTATTGTTTGGATGTGGGTAGATGCAAGTGTATAGTTGAGTGAGATAGAATTCCTTCAATGACTTCCTCTTTCTTTCTTTGCTTTGCATCTTCTTTACACCTTGTGACTTGTGAGCATATGAGTGTACATATTTCTCTCTGCACATGTCTTCTCTTTACGAAGGAAGGTCAACATATTTAGATTAATCTAAGAATTATCCAAATCCTTCCTTTTTCCAAGTAATATAGATTAGTTGGAAGATAGTGTCATTTACATGGCTAAGGCGGCTATATTGAAGGGTAACCCTTTACCGCTCCTAGTGGATGGGGATACTTGATACATGTGGAAAGTATTTATCTCACGTTCTTGAGCCTATAGTGGGTTTGAACCATGCAGTTGTGTCATTAGTATACTTTCTTGTATTGGGCTACGTGGCCTATATGTTTGGTCCATGTGATCGCCTTAGAGATCTTTTGATGTCAACATTGTAAAATATTTGGATAAAAATAAAATAATAGGATCAATAGATTTAAAATAATCTCAATTCCAAAAAGAATCTAGTGGTCTAACTAATAGGAGATATTCTCTGCAAGATACTTACATTAGATTAACAAAGTATATGGTATAAGATGAACAACTTTATATATTGTTTGAAAATAAAAATTTGGAAACTTGTATCGAAACATATTTAAATCTCTAATGTAAAGGTCATTTTAGAAATACAATTGGAAATGTAATACATAAACAATTCATTAAAAATAAAGACAATTTAATTAAAATATTTTTTAGTTTATTATGTAGAATATCATTAACTTCTAATGTTTAGATTGATTCAAATAATTTTCTTACTTTTGTTTGACTACTCATTAGATAGATATAACTTAGAGTTTACAAAAAAGAATAATTACTTTTAAAACATTTGATCATCTATATAGTGGTAAAGTAATTAATAATATTATAACGGATATTACTAAAGAATTTCAAGTTTTTAACAAAATTAAAACCATTTATTTTGATAATGCTAGTAATAATAATATTTCAATAGATTTATTAAAAAGAAATATGAAAATTTATTTTATTGGAGATGTAGTTGTTACATTTTTAATTTAATTGTACAAGAATGTATAGAATGTATTAAATCATATATACAAACTATACAAGTAGTTATTTTAAATATTCAAGCATGACCTAAAAGATTTTAAGAATTTTAAAAATTATGTATAGATAATGATGTTGTGACCATGCTGGCGACTACCTTGAGCGAGGCACGAGAGGCTGGATCCATGAGATCGAACAAACTCATCGCAGAAATTGCGGTGAAAACAAAACAAAAGGCAAAATGATAAGGAAAATAATGGAGTCACCACCTAGTCTATTTGGGATCGAAAGACGAGGAAAATCGAATGCATGAGAAAGCAAAAAACTGATGTAAATGCAAACGTGATGCTTCATGTCTAATGGATGTGACTCATGGTCAATGCGTGTTAGAGAGAGGGTACGGACTCTTATTACGTGTGGGGAAGGTGTTAGGTACCCCTATGCACCCGACGAGTTGGTCTTTATTGGCTTTTCACTTATATATGTGGCTATGTTGGCATATGGATGCCGTTATTGTATGCCCAAGGGTAACATGCTGTAACACCCGTAAATTCATTTTGTAATTATTTACATTTTTAATGAATTTATTTCTAGGTGGGTGTTACTATTCCTGTGACCTGTTGTGTGAAATTGTGGTTTTGGACTTGGACCTCGTGGGCCATCTTCAATTTGTGTGTTCCTGTACTTGTCTCCACGTAGTTGGCACTGTGGGTGTGGCATTGTGCCTGTAGGGTCGTGTGTGGGTCCATGTGGGACTCGCTTTTGTGGGGCGGTTGGTGTGGCGATTTGGCTGGCTTGTGCTTGAAGCCAGCGGGTGGCCTTGTGTTGGGGCCTGGTGGTTGAGCTATGCGTGGCATGGCTGGTGGATAGTTGGAGACGGGCAGGTGCTTGCGTGTATGCGTGGTGGTTGGGCATGCCCGTAGTTGCTTCGTCTCGTGCATATAAAGTTACGGTCGAAGGCTTCCCCACACCTCACTCTTCTCCACTCGTTGTTTGTCTTCTTCTTCTTCCTTCTCCTCCTCTCCGAGCGCACACTCCTTCTCTTCCCACCTCTCCTTTCCACCCCCTCACCCCCTCTCTTTCCCCCACCTTTCCTTTCTTTCCCCCACCCATCTCCCCTATTTTCCTCTCCCCTGTTCATGTGCCAGTGAGAGGTCGAGAGTGAGAGCGAGAGGTAGAGGTGGTCGCGTGGCTGGAGCTTCAGAGGTTGAGGAGGCTCCCGTGGAGGTCGTGCTCACCAATGGTGGCTAGTGGTTGGTTGGAGATCGAGTTGGGTAGTCAAAGGTTATTTTCTGGTACGCACCTCCAATTCAATGAGTAGAAATCATGTAAAATGGTAGAAATACCTAGGATGCATGTAATCTAGACTAAATTTAATGTTTTGGAATTTTAGGAAATTTATTGTGGCATTTATGACTATTTTATGGTGATTGTTGTGGTTTAGGTCCTTTTTGACCCCTTAGTGTTTGCAAATTAATATCTTCCTAAGTGGTGAATGGATTTTAGTTTTGTTTATGTGGATTTGGAGTAGACTCGAGGGTTTATCGCATATGTTTTATTTGGAATTTTTGATGGTTGTTTGGCAGGCCCACCTTTGGTTCTTACTTTGGGTGACATTTTTGGATCTCTGTCTAGGATTTGTCTGAATTCTGACAGAAAACTAGGGATGCAGGCTGATTGCGCGGATCACATGCGCGAGTTCCCCAGGGGTTTTTGGGGTGTTTTCTGGTAGAATACATTTGAATGTAATGACTTTTTGAATTGATTTGTTTTGCACATTTGAGCTGAGATCTTGGGGCCATCAGTGGTGATCCTGTAAGACACCTGATGCGTTGGCTTTGTGGAAATTTTGATTTAATTTTCCAAATGTATAAAATGGTTTGAAAAGGTTTTCCAAAAAGATGAGTTTGCCCAATTTGGAAAATGATTTTCCTAGTTTTTTGTGTGCAGGCCAAGACACCGTAGAATCGTGTCGTCGGGACCAGGGAATGTGACGACATTCATAAGTGGTCGGATGCGTCTCCTTGGTTGTGGTCGGAGGCCGAGAGACTAAGGCAAGTGTTCGTCGGGTCTTGGAGGTAGGATATTCCCCAACTGTCTTGTGGTATGACGGGGAGGTATGATACTTTTACTGTCGCCGTGAGCACTAAGGTTTGAGTGTTGTCGGGTGTGGAGGTATGATACTCCTTCCTAAGCACCTTGTGGAGGACCCCATGAGGAGGTGTATCCTGTAGTAGCCAGTGTGGGTGGGGCACATGGCTCGTAGCTGATAGCGTCCTGAGAGGCCGGACTGCCTTCCCAAAGGTGTTAGCTTTGTGAGGGTTCTCTAGGTAGGAGAATCGTGGGACGGTGTCACTCCTACAAAGGGTGGTGCCACCATGGTAGTGCAGTGCACTTTGGTAGCTGCTTGTGGCTAGAGTTGGTTGCCTGGCGTCAAACTTCCCGACTCACTATGTGTGGTTTTGACCATTGAGGGCTTTGTTTGTGGTTTTAGGCTGGTAGAGTTTTGTTTGCTGTTTTGGCTGGTGTGGGCCACGTTTGCTGTGGTTTTCGACTTATTGGGCTTGGTTTGTCAATCTTGGTGATTTTGAAGAAAATGATTTTCAAGGAAAAAAATTAATATAGATTTTTTTTCACTATTTTTTGTGGGGTGCGTGCTATGTGACTTTTGTCACTCACGCTTGTTCTTCGTGTTTTTGAGTTGCAGGTCCAAGTATGCAGATGGGTTTTAGCATAATGCACATAATCTGGAGTTTCGTAGCTACACATACAGGTTCCTGGTAGTTGATATTTCTGTTTAGCTTTTAATTTCTTGTAATTTAATTTGTTTTAAATTATTATGGGAATTAGGACATTACAGATTTGGTATCAGAGCTCCAGGTTCATTAGGTTGCACTAGCCTAAGGTGTCCGGTCATGAGACTCCATAGGTTTTGCATGCATGATAGAATCTGCACTTGGTTTTTTTCATGGTTTTCTAGTTGCTGTTATGTTTGTGGTGTAGGTGTTTTACCTCTCTCATTGTAAGATACTTCCTTGTGAGCATTAGGGTAAGCTCCTATAGAGGAATCCGAGTCTCGAGGGGATGTGAGCGGATGGAAGGCAATTCATGTCGAATTGCGGAGCTTGGCACATGAGTTCTCCCATGCCTTCAGTAAGAGTAGTGCTAGTGAGTTGTCAGGTGACCTGTGGCTAAGTCAATTCACGACGCTTCGTCCGTCGTCGTTCAAGAGCAAGGTCAGTACTGAGGAGAGCAAGGCCTGGCTAGAGAAGGTGGTAAAGATGCTGGAGAGCATGATGTGCCTAGAAGAGCATTGGGTGCGGTTTGCGACTTATCTGCTAGATGGTGAGGTAGATAAGTGGTGGAAGTCTGTGAGGCAGCTGAAGTTCTCAGACTCAGTAACTGTCAGCATCCAGTGGAAGGATTTCAAGGCGGTCTTCTATGATAAGTATTTCCTTCTCATGTGAAGGAGCAGCTTCGCTAAAACTTCCAGAGTCTGGAGTAGGGCACGATGTTGGTGCTCGAGTATGAGATTGAGTTTGTCTGGTTAGAACGTTTTGCTCCCACATATGAGTCTGAGGAGAAGCGGACGTAGAGATTTCTAGAAAGCTTGAACCCAGGGTTGCAGGTGAAGGTGATGGACTGTCGGTGTCAGATTGTGGAGGACATAGTTGGGATGGCTTATCGCTTCGAGGCAAAACATCAAAAGTATCTAGAGAGCTGTCCTAATGAGAAGGGTAAGTCTTCTTTTACTTCCCGATTCTCTTTCTCTGGTCCTCCAAGTGTTAGTAGTTCAAGCAGCCTTGAGAAGAAGCAGAAGGGGGGTCCAATGTTTCCTCTACAGGCCAGCGGAGTTTTGCTGGGAATAGTGGAGCTGGCTTCAGTCAGACAAGGTCCAGTGCTTCTGGTGGGAACCAGTGTTTCAACTGTGGTCAGGTGGGCTACATTGCTACACATTGTCCCCAACCTAGGTGGACTTCCACCCTAGTGGTGTGCTACAACTACGAAAAGGTAGGACATGTTCAGAGATCTTGTCCGAAACTACCAAAAAAGGCAGGAAGCGCACCACAGTAGTCGACTAGGGGATGGGTGTTTACCATTGCAACTCCAGGCACTGGAACTTTAGGAGATGTAGTTGAGGGTAAGGATGACTAGTTGATATTGTGACCCTTTGTGATTGTTGTAATATCTTTGTAACTTGGACATTTGCCTGATTGTATGAATGTGGTGTTATTGTTTTGCTTGGCCATCAAGTTTTTTATTGTGACAGGTCGGATGGCCAAAGTATTGTTTGACGCAAGGAGTTCTTTCTCCTTTGTTTCTGATTGTTTTGCGACGGAGCTGGGAGAGAGACTGGCTAGGCTGGCCTTTCATCTCAGCGTGGTAATACTGTTAGGGGAGCACAGTTTGGCATGAAAGTACCTGCGGTTTGTCGACTTGACGCTGAATGGCAGAGAGTTTGATGCCAGTCTGATCGTGATGGACATGCAGGAGTATGATGTGATACTCGGCATGGATTGGTTGACGCAGCAATCTGCTTTGATCGACTGTGCTCGGAGGAGAGTTTATTTTGGGTCTCTTCAGGATGGATCTTTCTTTATGCAAGGTGGGTGTTAGGGTGAGCCTAAACTTGTTATTTCCGTTAGGAAGGCTTATAAGTCTTTGGTCAGGGGTTGCGTGGGGTATCTAGCTAGTATAGTTACCTCCGCTTCTCCTGAGTTGGGTCTTCACAACATCTCTGTAGTGTGTGAATATCTTGACGTTTTCCCTGATGATTTGCCTAGTATGTCACCTTACAGGGAAGTAGAGTTCTCGATTGATCTGTAACACCCCGAACACAGGTACGTTACCTAAATCACAGTATCATAAGCAAATTACAATAATTACAGTAATAATTAAATAACTGTAAGTAAGGCTCACCTCTAGGAAACAATGTACGGTTAGTAGCTCCTACTCTAGCACTGGAACTAGACTACACTCAACAAAGCACGCGTGAGTGACATCTAAGTCACCCAGTACGCGGCCCAAACACACACATAGCAAAACTCGGCAAACTACTAATAACATAACTTTTAGTTTATAAAACTTGATTTTCTTTTGAAAATCTATTTCAAAACATTATTTCTTGTTTTCCTTTTAAACACTTGGAAATCTGTTTCCAAAACATACCTTTTCAAAACTCAATTCACTTTTTTAATGTTTGGGATTTTTTCCCAAAACCATGTCATTTTCAAAACTCATATCTCTTTTTCAAAACTCATCTTTTCTTCTTTTCATGTATTTTTAGAACCTTTCTCTTATTCCAAGAAATCCATATTCTCAACCAGGTCTAGCCTAAAACGCAATGTCTCATAGGGCTCAAAATCAAAATCATAAACATTAGCTGGTAGCTGATTAAAACCACAATTCTTATTTAATTCTAGGATTTTAGGACCAATCACAAGTCTAATCCTAGTCAAACCACATCTTTTCATTTTCACAAAACCAACCGTAGACATCCCAATTTTGCAGGATTGTAGGTAGGCTTCTCTGGAATGGACTTTTGGTTGCTAGGCTCTCAATCACTTTTCCCCAAGGCCAACTTGACATCTTAACTTAATTTCATCCACAAAAACTAGCCTATACCCAAATAAAAAACCCTAAACCTAGCTTAAATCCTAATCTAAAATTCTAATCCAAAACCCTAAAATTAGCCTAAACCCTAATCCAAAATCCTAAACCTAACCTAAACGCTAATCCAAAACCCTAATCCAAAACTTTAAACCTAGCCTAAACTCTAATCTAAAACTCTAATCCAAAACCCTAAGCCTAAATAAACTCTAATCACTTCCCACTCCATCCTAACAACCTATAACAACCTATAACCACCTAAACAAACCCTAATCACGTCCTACTCCATCCTAACAACCTATAACAACTTATAACCACCTAAACAAACTCTAACCATTCCCACACCATCATAACAACCTATAATTACCTAAACAAACCCTAACTACTTCCTACTCCATCATAACAACCTATAACCACCTAAACAAACTCTAACCACTTCTCACTCCATCATAACAAACTATAACCACCTAAACAAATCCTAACCATTTCCCACTCCATCCTAACAACCTATAACAACCTATAACAACTTCAACAAACTACCTATAACAATCCAAACAACCTAGCCATTGCAAGCCTATAAATACCCCCATTTGCAAGAGAAAAAGGGGGAGAGAAAACTTGAAAAAAGTATAAAAAAAAGAAAGAAAGCTTGAGAGGAGAGAAACCAAGAGAAGATCACCCAAACTAGAGCAATCAAGTCAACCAGAGCAACAAAGGAGCTCCAGACCACTAAGGAGGCTTGGAGGAGGAGCAGTTCAGAGCTCCGACCACCAGCTCTAGTGAGCTCTGGCAACCACAAGCAGCCCACACTCACTGCCAGCACAAGTATGCCCTAAGCATAGCCCAATTCTCTTCCATTTCTTCCCCTGGATCTTACTCAACCTCCCTGGAGTTATTCCACTGGAGAATGGAAGTTCTCTAGCTGGAATTTTAGAGTTTATGGGTCGTCGGACTCATTTTCCGGCGAGTGAGGTGGGGGCACGAATTCACTGAGTGATTCGTGTCCTGGAGTGTGTGGAGTAGATAGGCCTTCCTTCCCTCTTGCTTTTCCTCCACTTTGGAAGCCACGCAGCCCCTTGGTAGTCACTGGAAGCAGCCCGTTGCGTGCAGCACCCACCGTCGCCGGAGAAGACGACCTCTAGTGAAGATTGATCGCGCGTCTCATGTGGCGGAGCCCTCTCCTGAGCATCAGAGAACCTTCCTCTCATGAATTGCCTGTTCCATGTTTTTATTACACTTCTGCCATAGGGTCCATTCCTCTCCTGCTCTTGCCTTCTGACCCATTCATGAGTGAGTCTTCTGTCATGCAACGATAGCATTTGATGGCTCTCGCAAAGAGGCTGCAGTGCATGGCTCTCTATCCTGGTCCTACCTCTGCTCCTTTTCCCTTGACCCTTGAGGTTCCGATGGAGACCATGTTAGTGTTGTAGGCTCATTCCACAACACTTTCGCCTATTGCATCGCCTCAGCTCTTCACTGCTCAAGCAATGAGGGCGTCATCTTTGCCTCCTGCACCTTCATTGCACTATGCACAGCATGTGACTCCATCACCTGGTGGCTAGTCGTTTGGGCTGCCTAAAGAGCAGTATGCCTCGAGCTCGTTGACCGGAACCATACTGGTGCAACAACTGTTGCTCCCTCACTCTGCATCTTACACAACACAGTATGCAATCCATTCATTCCCTTTGCACCAGGTTCAGGCTCATCCATGCATGACATCATTACACTCAGCACCTACGCACGGGTTTGCTGGCCCTTATGATTTGACACCAGGAGACGTTAGGGTGGATCCAAAGGAGCGCACACGTGCGACCCATACAGCATATGTGGCACCCGCATCAGCTGCTCCTGTCTCGTCAGCAACAACTTCAGACGCCCTCATGGCAAAGATCGGCAATCTAGAAAGAGCACTTCGTTAAGTGCAAGGCGAGGAACACATTCCTACCACTTCCGGGACCTTTGCTATTTTCCAAAGGCGACACTCCCCTCAAATTTCCACATCCTAGAATTTGGAAAATATAACGGTAGTGGCTTCCCAATATCCCATTTGAAGGCGTATTGCGGAGACCTCGCGCAGCTTCAGAACGATGAGAGGCTTCTAATCCGCTTGTTCAAGAAAAGTCTGACAGGGCCGGCACTTAGATTGTTCACATCCCTCGACATGGCCTCTATCAAGACTTGGAACGACCTCTCTAAGGCGTTCCTAGAGCAATGCTCCTTCAATCTAGACTTGATTCCTAGGCAAAAGGATCTTGTCGTAATCCGGTAGGACCCCCATGAGTCATTTAGGGAGTATGTCAGTCGTTGGCGTACACTAGCCTCCTAGATCAAGAATAGACCCTCTAATAAGGAGTCTATTGAGATCATTATAAGAGGAGCACAACTAGCGATTGGGGTTCTACTTAGCATTCAGCCCATCACTACTTTTGCATCATTGATTCGGGCTGACACTCGCATGGAGAGTTCGCTGAAAAGCGGGAACTTCCCTGCACTCTCTACATTCGCCATGCAGGCCACTTCTTTTGGTAATAGCTTCAACAACAACACTATCAACACTAGCAATATTGAGAGGGCAGTCGTCGCTTTTATCAAGCTTTCTGCAAAGCCAACTAGAGTAGAAATCCAACCTGATCTGAACCAATTAGCAGTTGCACCTAGCTCTCCACACACCACATACACACACTCCACCATTGAGCCAGTGCATCACGTCGCACTGGCTCGACAAGGACAAAAATCTAAGCAGAGGTGCGGTCTTCGCGCTGAAAGTGACTTCACTCCGCTTGGTAGGCCGTTGAGTGCCCTCTTCCCTCAGGTTGTGTCGCTTCTACGACTCTCAGATCCTCGTCCGCCACCAAACCCACTCCTAAGGTGGTATGACGCAAATGTGCATTGCGATTATCATCGAGCCTCAGGGCACTCGACTGATGATTGCCACACTCTCCGGGATGTTTTTCAGAGCTTGATCGACAAAGGAGCTATTGTCGTCAGCACGCAGGAGGCAGTATCCACACCTGCACCAACACTACACACCCTAGTGTAGCCAACCTCTCCTCATTTGAGCCTGCAAGCTGCGAAGATGTCTGAACTTTGGGGGTTTATCTTCTCTCTCTCAGCCTTTTCCTGGGGAGCTTTTCGGACCCCATCAGCCTTGATCCTTCTCTTGCTGATTCTTAGCTCGATCCAGTGGTACATTCGTGCACCATTCCTGTTCCCATTCCCTTGCGGGAGGTCTAGCCTGAGGCTTGCCGACTTACCGAGCACCAATCTGACTCAGAGCGCATAGATACCCTGAACCCCTGAGTGCAGCAATTATAGATACTTCAGAATCAACAATAAACGTAGTGTTCTCAGTTATCAATGGAAGCTCAACAACAGGGACTGAAGTTGTATCCTTTTTTCTTTGTTATTTCATTTGCATTGTCATTATGCATTCAAAAGAAAGAAAAGGAAAGAAAGGAAAGCATCAAAAAGAAGAAAAATACAAAAAACAATTTTTAGAAAACAACAAAAAAAACCAAAAATATTTTGCCTAATGACGAAAATTGGAAAATTTGCCTACATTGGATTGGAATGCTCTTCCTCAGATGACACTACTCAGATGACCAAGTAGCGAGGGAGCCACCACCTATCAGGGTCAGATGAAGTGCCCAAAATCAGCAAGGTCCCAATACCTCCAAGAGGGAGATAAAATACTAGGGTGATTGAGTGTGTGAGTCGAAAAAGAAATATACCTTTGCATGGACATAAAAGAAACTAGAAGACAGAAGGCAAAGATAGAAGTCAGCCCAAGAGTAAGAGGCATGTGACATAGCTCTTTCCCTACCATACTTTGGAGAGGAGTTGAAGCGTGCGCTTGGTAAATCTACACCTTTGAAGGACTGACCCCCCTTCCTGTAGCAAAAGCTTCTAACCCAGATTAGGCGCCTATTACCTCCAAGTCAGGTATAAAGTAAAGTCGTATGCCTATGAGGGAGGAAAAATAAATCGTGTAAACTCAAAAAAGTAGGTGTGGGACCTTCAAGAGTTTGACATGGAGTTCAGTCTATTCCACCACCACACAACGAGCTTGAGTGCCACCTCTCATCCTACGAGAGCCACCCATAGCTTGTGAGTCTTTGTAGGGCCAGCTGAGGTAAAGGTGTCCTCCTCCAATAGGCATGAAACTTTCCAACCCAACCAAGGGCAAACAAACAAAAATCACAACAAACAAAAGTCATATTTGATCAATAAAACATGTTTACCTACTTAAGTAATAGCTTCACCCATCAGCGTGTCCCCGTACAACAATAAAGTCCATTACCTTGCTTGTTGCAGTCTTTCTACTTGCATTTTGCATTACATTACAAAGTTTCATTGAGCATCTCTAATCAGGGACATTTTAGCTACACTATGGTCAAAGCACACGTACAACAAGATTACCTTCTAGTGCACAGGCTATACAAACCTATAGAATCAGCAGCATTGGCAATAATCTCCCTACAGTCAACCAAGTTCCACTGGCACTACTTGGGGAATGTCCGGTGATTGCACAGACAGGGACAGAATGTCTAGAGCACTTGCAGCCAGACCTCCATGTCATTTGGTAGCTTGACTTGATACCAGGAGCATCTATTTTGTCCTGACTGCAACAACCGCGTCCAAAAGTTAGTTCTGTTCACCAAGAGGATGTTAACTGCTCTTTGGATAGAACTAGTGCATCAGGCACTTCACGAGGCATAGACTCACGACTTACGGTGCAGAGAGTCTAGACCAGAATCTCCAGTCAGAATAACCAGATTGTTTTGAGAAAATGCAGTGTAAAATTGTGCTTCCAGCATAGCAGTCAAGTGCATATTCCTTTAGGAGAGTGACAATCATTACGACTACAATGCTTACAGAGCCACAACCACAAGTAGCATCCCTAATCGTAGAATGTCAGTTTTTAGTCCACTAAGCCACAAATACCCACTTCTCTCAGAAATGTTAGGTACGAGCAGTGAAATTCCAACGGAATCTGCGAACAACATGAGTTCAAAGCAGTCACAGTTTAGGGTGCGCCCACAAGCAAGTGCTTCCTGGCAAACCTCTATTGGCTAAACTAGTTGTCTAGGCCCCCCAACTTTCTTCTATTCCTTTCTTTCAGCAACATCCTTAGCATTCCGATACCAGGGGCATGTCAGCTGCCTTTTGGTATTATCTCTTGATACCAGGGGCATGACAATTGCTTTGTGGTATTATCCTTCTGATATCAGGGGCATGTCAGCTGTCTTTTGGTATTATCCACCTATTACCAGGGGCATGTCAGTTACCTTTTGGTATTATTCTCTTGATGTCAATATTATGTCAATTGCCCTTTTGGTATCCTCCTTGCAAATAATCACCGACTGCTTCTCGGTTGACGTGTTCGTTTATCCTCCTTCCGGTTCGTCACCAACTGCTTCTCGGTAGACGTGTTTGTCTATCTTCCTTCTGAACCATCATTGACTACTTCTTGGTTGACATGTTCGTCTATCCTCCTTCTAAACCATCACCGACTACTTCTCGGTTGACGTGTTCATCTATCCTCCTTCTGAACTATTACCGACTTTTTCTCGGTTGACAAGTTTGCTTTTCTAGCCTTCTAAACCGTAACCGACTGCTTCTCGTTTGGTGTGTTCGTTTATCCTCCTTCCGAACCATCACTGATTGCTTCTCGATTGACGTGTTCGTCTATCCTCCTTCAGAACCATCACCGATTGCTTCTAGGTTGACGTGTTCATCTATCCTCCTTCAGAACCGTCACCGATTGCTTCTTGGTTGACGAGTTTGCTTTTCTGCATTCCGAACCGTCACCGACTACTTCTCGGTTGACTTGTTCGTTTATCCTCCTTATGAACCGTCACTGACTGCTTCTCAGTTGACGTGTTTGTCTATCCTCCATCTGAACCATCACCGACTGCTTCTCGGTTGACATGTTCGTCTAATCCTTCTTTCGAACCATCATCGACTGCTTCTCGGTTAACGAGTTTGGTTTTCTACCTTCCGAACAATCACCGACTACTTCTCGATTGATGTGTTCGTTTATCCTCTTTTCAAACCATCACCGACTACTTCTTGGTTGACATGTTCATCTAATCCTACTTTTGAACCAACACTGACTGCTTCTCAGTTGACGAGTTCGTTTATCCTGCCTTCTGGACTATCGCCGACTACTTCTTGGTTGATAGATTTGCTATTCTACTTTGTTTTCTGTTACTAGGCGTTTTTTTTGGGATGTTGTGTTAACCACTTTCTTTGGACTGATATCCTGAACTATCCGATTGGCATCCGTCAACTTGCCATCTCTCGGTCGGTAAGTCCGAAACTTGCCATATCCTCTCGATCGATAAGTCTGAAACTTGCCATACCCTCTTGGTCGGTAAGTCCGAAGCTTGCCATACTCTCCAGTCGGTAAGTTCGCTATCTTACCATGCTCCTTTCAATTTCCACTCGTGATGGTTGGAATCGGTGGTGCCCCCTTTAGTCGTGTTCGGGATGGACTAGACTAACCTCTTTCTTTAGGCTAGTACCCCGAACTACCCAATTGACACCCGCAAGACGTCTATCTTTTTGGTCAATAGGTCCAGTATCCTGTCATGCCCCCTTTCTTTTGGGATGGTACCCCGAACTACACGGTTGACAACCGTTACATTGTCCGGAGTGGGCTGACAATCCGAAATGTTCGGTGATATGTCCGACAACATATCATGCCTATTTTCGATCGGCAACCACCGCAAGTCTTGTCCGGTGCCTTTTTGGCAAGTGTGATAACCAATCATGCCCTTTATGAGCTAATAAGTCATCAATTTGTCATCCTACATCATGCATCAACATACGTTATGCATTGCATATATCATTCATTCATGCATCAGCGTTCATCAACACATATTATTCATCACCAGTCGCATTCACTTCAGCATTAACACTAGCATTCGACGTTAGCATTTATCATTAGCATTGGTGTTCGTGTTTCAGCATTGTTTTTTCGCCTATAGTTTGCTTCTAAGATCTTGTGTCTTCTTCATGAGCATGGCATCTATTTTCTGCAATGGTGTTTCAGGGGCAGGTCATGATTTTCGGTGCAGTCACCTACTAAGTGGCTTGTCACCATGGCTAACACTTTCTTGCAGCCTCGGGCAGGGTGTCTTTGTCAACCCTGAGCATCTGTCTCGTTTCCATTCGTCCCTTGACCTCGCTCAGGGTGGGACATATGTAGACACCCCAATTTTGTAGGATTGTAGGTAGGCTTCTTTGGAATGGACTTTTGGTTGCTGAGCTCCAATCACTTTTTCTCAAGGCCAACTTGACATCTTAACATAATTTCATCCACAAAAACTAGCCTAAACCCTAATCTAAAACCCTAAACCTAGCCTAAACCCTAATCCAAAATCCTAATCCAAAACTCTAAAACTAGCCTAATCCCTAATCCAAAACCCTAAACCTAACCTAAACCCTAATCCAAAACCCTAAACCCTAATCCAAAATCCTAATCCAAAACTCTAAACCTAACCTAAATCCTAATCCAAAACTCTTATCCAAAACCCTAAACCTAAACAAACCCTAACCACTTCCCACTGCATCCTAACAACCTATAATAACCTATAACCACCTAAACAAACCATAACCACTTTCCACTCCATCATAACAACCTATAAGCACCTAAACAAACCCTAACTACTTCCCACTCCATCCTAACAATCTATAACAACCTATAACCACCTAAACAAACCCTAACCACTTCCCACTCCATCCTAAGAATCTATAACAACCTATAACCACCTAAACAAACCCTAACCACTTCCCACTCCATCCTAACAATCTATAACAACCTATAACCATCTAAATAGACCTTAACCATTTCCAACTCCATCCTAACAACCTATAACCACCTAAATAGACCTTAACCATTTCCAACTCCATCCTAACAGCCTATAACAACTTCAACAAACTACCCATAACAACCCAAACAACCTAACCATGCAAGCCTATAAATCCCCCTATTTGCAAGAGAAAAAGGGGGAGAAAGCTTGAAAAAAGGGAAAAAAAACATTAAAAAAATAAAGAAAGCTTGAGAGGAGAGAAATTGTGACCATACCGGTGGAACCCCTAGGCGCAGTTCTCTAACCTACTCCGGTGTGCGGAAACACATGGAGAGATCCGATATGGTCACGACGAAAATGGTGAATCTGGAGGAAGAGACAAGATCTAGAAACACCAAAGGGAAGACAAAAGGATAAGGAAAGGAGTCGCCACCTAGTCTTTTAATGGAAAGATGAGGAAAACCAGTAAAAACACAAGAAAATCACGAAACAAAACAAAATCTAGAATGCATGTGTGATTCGTGCCTAATGGATAATGCAAGATGAATGCGGGCTAGAGAAAGGGTAAGGATTTTGGTTACGCATGGGGAAGGGGTTAGGCACCCCCATACGCCCGAGAAAACTCGGTACTTTCTATGTTTCCTATTGTCTATGGTCTGCTGAATGTGTGCTTGCTTATTCTATATGCTCATGCATGAAAGTGACTGAAGACATGCCAAATCAAAGTAAAGAAGTGAAAGGAAAAAGTTAATCCGAGGGTCAAATGTAGGCATTGTTAGTGCTGCTTTACTGTACGCCCTTGGGCGATGAGGAAAATCGTGAAAATTGTGAAATTCTTGGAAAGCGTCTCGCAAAACAACGGAAATTGGAGATAAATCCGAGAAAATCAAAAAGGTGAAAAATAATCCTTGTTTCGGGACCATGTCGGCTTTGTGAAGCCTTTTACTGTATGCCCTCGAGCGATGGAAAACCAAAACAAGTGGAAACCTCAGAAAATCGAGGAAAACCCGAAAAGCGAGGAGAAGACTAAGCTCAGAACAAAGCCGTGCACCGAGTAAGGAAGAAAAGACGGGAAAATCCATGCAAAAAGATGTGAAAAGTATGCAAAATGCAAGTGTGAGTGCAAATCTGAAAAAGAATGCAGGGGGTTTTATGCAAAAAAGCCCAAATCCGAGGAAAACGGACATTCAAAAGCCCAAATCAGCGAAAATACATAGGAAAACACATTCCATGCATGTATGAAGAAATCTGGGGTCAAATGTGTATCCCTAGTCAAAGGAAGCTCTCTAGGGGTCAGAATACAATTTATCCACTAATGCACGCATGCTAATCAATTTAGCACAAAATCAGGGTAAAAATGCAATAAAATGTCTCAGAAATGATCCAAGAAGTTTCAGGGGCAAAATGGCCATTTTACCCTTGAAAACAGGCAATTAGAACAAAATCAATGAAGCACAGGGGCTAAACTGCAAAAAAACCCAGCAAATAAAGCATCTAGAAGAAATTCAGGGGCAAAAATGTAATTTTCACTGAAAGTAAAACATTCCAGAAGAAATCCAATGAAATCAGAGGGTTAAAATGTAATTAAACCTTTGAAAACAAGCTTCTGGAATGTTTTAAAAAAAAGTCAGGGAGTTTTATGCAATTTTCACAGTAAAATAAGCCTTCTGGAAGTTTTCTGTAAAAGACAGGGGTCTAAATGCAATTTTCCCAATGAAAACATGCTTCTGGAAAAGTTTCAGAGAAGTATGAGGGCTAACATGCAATTAAACCATGAAAAACAACTATCCAGAGAGTTTTTGAAATAT
>JAMKQA010001105.1:0-25086 GCA_024699735.1 Posidonia australis
AAAATGCAACATGAGTATCTATCAAAATCCAAGCATGAAAACACAATATGGGTCTTGTGCTCAAGGGCTATATGCCTCACACAAGACCACACCATCCTTATGCTAAATAAAAACAATAAGCTTCAGCCATGCTATCCAGATCTGAATCATGGACTGTTACATAAGAACCTTCCAAAAAGGAGTACATGGGGCAATCAGTTCACTAGACTACAACAGCAGGCTGAACATGCAAGATACAAATGTCATATAAACAGTGCTATCATAGGCCGAAATCATGCATACAAAGACATGACATATCAGAGAATAAACACCAAAAACATCAAAGTCCAAAACACCTGAAAAAGCATGCAGATCATGATGTAAAGTTGATGATTTGTTCTCTGACTAGACTGGTGCACTAGGATGGTGCTCTGGTTAGGTGTGCCATCCTGGTGTGCCATATTGGTGCGCCAGTTTAGTGCACCCTAGAAATTCTGAATTAGACAGCAGTCTGATTTCAGAACCTGGGCCAGATGCTAGAGATAAGTTGAGATTAATCTTATCCAGATCAATTATTTAGATGGTAGGGAACTGAAATATGATGAAAAGCAAGCATAAAAAGTCCTCTTATCACTTCTCTTTAATTCAAGCATGTTCATGGGTTAAGAAGCTGTAACTACTGCTAAGTGGGTTTTCAAGATTATGCAATGATTTAATTAGCTTAACAGACATGTAGAGATGACAAACATGCAAAGTGTATGTTTACAGTTCAGTTCATAGCTAGTATTTGTATGGAATCATGATTCAGTATATAAAAACAGTGACCACTTGATGTAGAAATTAATATGACATAGAAACATTATGAAACACAAGTAGGAGCATCCAACTTATCATAAAAGACACGGAAAAAAGATTATTAATAGATCATACATCCAGTTAGTTGCATGCTTTATTCGGTGTATTATCTATTGTTTAAATAAAGTGATAAGTAGAGATCCTACCTAGATCATACATCCAGTTAGTTGCATGCTTTATTCGGTGTATTATCTATTGTTTAAATAAAGTGATAAGTAGAGATCCTACCTTGCCTAGGATGTTTCCTCCTTAGATGGCTCAAGATAATACTTCCTTGTTGCTTTGGATCAGCTGGGAATGCTCTGAGATGCAAGAAAATCCTCTGGAAACGAGAGTAGGTTGCTGAGAGTAGGTGAGTGGCTTAACCAAGAAAGTCAAAAGGTTGCCAATGGAAGTCTTTTTATAGAGTCTCACAAAGGTAACTCCAATGGGATGCAAACAGCCTCGAAAACGAACAACCTTGTGTAGATTCGCAAGGAATATCCGCAGGCGAGGGTTACAAGCATAGAAGATGGAAAGCCAGCAGCCAGTACCCTGAAAAGTGGCTGCGCGCCAGCTTGGTGCGCCAAGATGGTGCGCCAGCTGAGTGCGCTACTGTGGTGCTCCTGCTTGATGCTCCCATCTAGTGCTCCACATTGGTGCTCTCCACTAGCTGCCTGAATTGCTAATTGGGCCACGGGTTTAGGCTTGTGGTCGGTTTGTGCGATGATCTCTGGTTAGTTAAAAAAAATGTCAAATAGGACTCAAAAGAGGTTAAGCTTGCCGCATCCAAAGCAATATCTTTGAAGAATCCACTTACGAGCCGCCTCAAAATCAAGGTGTCTACACCTAAGGATGTAGACCTATTTGGCTATCAAACCTTGTAAATCCTTGTGTTTGTATGTGTGCTTGTTCTATTTGTGATTTTCTCTATTTCTTTTTTGTCGTTTGATCCTTTTTTTGTGATGCTAAAGAAGATCATTTCCCTAACAAACTAGTATTAGAGCTTTTGTTGCGAATTTCGATTCAATCACGAAGATGACAACAAAATTCGAGATTGAAAAGTACAATCGAAATGCCAACTTCGATTTGTGGCAAATAAAAACATACAAAGTTTTGGTTCAACAAGGAATTTCAAACTCATTGAAGGGAAAAGACAAAATGTTAGAATCAATAAATGAAGATGAGAAGAAGGGGATAGATGAAAAAGCCTTAATGAGTAAAGAAGTTTATTGTTAAATGAGGTTCTCTAGGAGGTTGTGTATAAGAAGACCACAATAAGTCTCTAGTTAAAGCTAGAATCTCTTTACACAACCAAGACTCATGCAAACTAACTAAATTTGAAGAACGATTGTTCATGCTCCATATGGTTGAAGGTACATCCATTAAATCACACCTTTATTATTTCGGTTCAGTCATTATGAACCAAGAAAATATGGATGTAAAGATTACAGATGAAGATCAAGCTCTTTTATGCTATATTCAATACCGTTCTCTTACAAACATTTTAGGAAAACTCTCATATAAGGCAGAAAGGAAATATTAATGGATGATAATAAGTTATTTCTATTCTTAAAAGATTTGATAGATAGAGATTTGATAAATTCAAATGCCAATGATCGAAAGGTTGAAGCATTGAATGTTAGGGGAAGAAATATGGAATGAAATTCAACAAATAAATTGAAGGATAAAAGAAGAAAATCTAAGGGAAAGAGCAAATTCTAAAACTATTGTCAGAAGAAAGGGCACATCATATAAAATTGTTGAAAGCTCCTGAATAAGTAGAAAGGTAGTCTAAAAGGTCAGTCGAGTAAACTCAAGGAAGATTCTATAGAGGTAAGTTACATGGAGATAGAATGTTCAGATTGTAACTAAATGTGTATTGCCATTAACTCATATATATCGAAAGATGACTGGATTCTAAACTTGAGGTGTACATATTACATGTCTCCCAATAGGAATTGATTCTCTATTTATAGATCTAGTGAAGGTGAGTTGTACTGATTATGAATGACTTATAGTCAAAGGCTATTGGGATAGGTACAGTTAAGTTTAGAATGCATAATGGGACGAAGGTGACACTGATAGATGTTTGACATGTTCTAGATCCGACAAAGAATCTTATCTCCCTTAGCACTCTCGAAGCAAAATGTTGCAAGTATTTAGTAGAAGGTGGAGTGTTGACAGTCATCAAGGTTGGCCATTTTATCATGTTAGCAAGGAGATTGAGAAATCTCTATATCTTATAAGGAAGCATAGTTACAGGTACTGCAACAGTTACCATCACTTTGTCATCAAAGATAGATTGCACCAAGCTGTGGCATCTCAGATTGGGATACATGAGTGAGAAGGGTATGACTACTATTCTCAACAAAAGAGGACTTATTAATGTTTAAAATGCAAGTAAATTAGATTTCTGTAAACATTGCATTTTTAGCAAGTAGAAACGTGTTAGTTTGGGTATAGCTGAGTACAAAACCATTGGTACTTTGGATTACATTCATTCTGATTTGTAGGATCATTCCCAAGTCCCGTCTAAAAATGGTGCGAGATATATTTTAATCGACATTGATGACTATTCTAGGAAGGTATGGATTTATACTATTAAATCTAAGAATAAAGTGTTCAAGCACTTCAAGCAGTGGAAGACACTTTTTTAGAAGCAGACTGAGAGAAAAATAAAGAGGTTGAGAACTAATAATGACTTGGAGTTTTGTTCATCGGAATTTAATGAGTTCTACAAGAACAAAGGCATCGTCAAACACCATACTATGAGACATACACCACCATAAAATTAAGTTGTAGAGTGGATGAATAGAACCCTTCTAGAGAGAACACGTTGCATGTTTAATCAACCTTCCTAATTATTTGAATTTGAAATTTTTTTGGTTGTCTTGCTTATACACATGTAAATTGAGAAAAAAAAAAATTGGTTGTCTTGCTTATACACATGTAAATTGAGGAAAACTGGAACTTAGATCTATAAAATGTACTTTTGTTAGTTATGCCTCTAGGGTGAAGGGATATAGATTATGGTGTTTAGATCCAAAATCACTCAAATTAATTATTAAGAAAAATGTCATATTTAATGTGTTTGCTATGTTAACTTCAAAGGAAGATTTTGTTGGTAGTTTTTCAGTTACAAGCACAAATGTGGATACTAACAAGTAGGTAGAGCTTGAGTTACATTCTCATGATTTAATACAGCCACATATTGACCATTTTTCTGGTTCAGAAGAAGAAAAGGGAGAAAGTATAGTAGAAGCAGAGGATTGCATTGCATAAAGACATGAATGAAGAGTGATCAAGCTACCTTTCAGATAAGTAGAGCCTACATTTGAATATGCATTATCAATAGCTGAGGAGACTTGTGATATAAGAGAGTTGAGTAATTTTTCAGAAGTTATTTTATTACCAAAGTCTACCGAATGATTGATTGCCATGAACGAAGAGATGGAATCTCTTCATAAGAACCAAACATGGGTTTGGGTTACTCCTCGAAAGGGATAGAAACTTATCGGTTGCAAATGGGATTTTAAGAGAAAAGAAGGCATATTAGGAGTTGTAGAGACAAGGTGTAAGACAAGGTTAGCTGCTAAAGGCTTTAGTCAGGTGGAAGGTATTAATTATAATAATATTTTTGCACTTGTTATGAAGAATATTTCCATTTGAATTTTATTGGTTATAGTTGTAGTGAATGATTTGAAGTTGGAGCAATTAAATATAAAAAAAGCTTTCTTGCATGGAGAACTTGAGGAGCAACTTTATATATATCAACTTGAGGGTTTTAAGTTGGAGGAAAGATGTAACAACCCTAATCACTACAATCCAAAATACTAGTCTAAACAATTTAAAATCACAATGTTACAATAAAATTAAAGGCTAATAAAAGAAACTATCTATCCAAGATCTTGCGTGTACAGCTACGTGACTTCAACTATAATGTATTAGAGAAAAAGACCACTACACAACTGCACCTGCAACTAAAAATATAAGAGAAAACACACGTCATTGACCATGAAAAAAGTCACCTAGTACACATTCCACACAAAACCATAAAATCTAAAACAAAATTCGACGAGAGCCAGCAATACCAAAATCATAACTTTAAAACCTTTATTCACTATTTAAAACATCACTATAGTTCAAGAGCATGCCAAAAAGCTCTAAAAATGGCATCTCCTCAAAACCTGAGCCACACAGGTCAAAACTCTAAAAATCACGATGCACTCAAACTAAAAGGCATGCATCTAAAAAATCAAGTTCAATGCCACACAAGCAAAGAACATTGAAAACCTTAAGCTACACAGGCGAAAAACAACTAAGTTGTGTTGTTCGACACCAAGCAATTGACTTTGGCCACATGCAATCACTAAACTGCATTGTCATGGACAAGCCACATTGTGAGAAACCTACTTGTCTTAATGTCCAACCTCTCTAGATGACCCTAAACATTGCTAACCCTCCTTGGGAAAGCTATCCTCTCTTAAAACATCACCAGAAATAGGGCACGTGCTACTACCCGTACTGGCCAACTCACTATAGCATCCACCCTCTCTCGGTGTCCTAACCTCAGTGCCCAGAGCAACCAGAGTCTCTTATCTTTGGGTCCAGCTAGCACCCTAAGTCTTAGTACCTAGAGCAACTAGAGTATCATACCTGTAGGTCCAGACAGTATCTCAACCCACGAATCTCAGCCGTGGTTTTGTAAACGACAATCTAGGAGTATCATACCTTCAGGATCTAATGAACACTCACCTGTAGTCTTTTGGTCTCAAAACTTCAACCTAGAGTTTGTGCTCAACCACGTAGGAATATCGTCATATCCCCTTGTCTCAACAACACGATCCTCCGATATATTGGTCCACAACAAAAACCATGGAAAACTCTTTTCCAAAAATACTCTCAACATTATTTTCTCAAAATCATTTTTGAAACAATTCTCAATGGAGAAAAGCCTCAATACCATAAACAAAAATCAAAACACAACTCTAGAAAGCAAGCCAGTTTACAGTCTGGCAAGAACAATGCGCCAGTCTGGCGAGCCACCAAGCCCCACTAGAGACCTACGCTAGTATTCTACGTCTCTAGTTCAAAAACCAAAGCCATAGAAACAATAAGCTCAAAACACATCCAGATTTCTTTATAATAACCCAAAAATTACACATAATATGCCAAAATGAAGATATCAAGATACTTTAGCATTTCGAATAAAAAACACAAGAATTGGATATGTCAAACTCAAGTTATTATCGATCAAAGCCAACACATACATATATGAACAATGATAAACTGAGAATGAAATCTATCTTTTTAATCTCTACAAAAATCTCGTAAAATCTTCTAAAACTATACCGAATCATCCACACAACAAGATTTACACATACAACATAATTCCACAATATTTCATGCATAAAAGAGGGAACCAATGGGGTGTGTACCTTGAATGAAGCACGTAGGAACCCACATGCACCCAAAACTTGACACCGACGACCTCCAACATTGGAGCTCGAAATTGAGGCTCTCCCACCTCCCATTGGGCATGCACGAGCCACATAGCACCCATTGAGAGCCAACAATCAAAAATCAACACTAAACTTGTGGATGCAGTGGAAGAAACGAGAACACAACACATGGAAAAACCCAAAAACTCACCTCTCCTAGCTTGCGGACACGAGATTAGTACATGCATACAAGGATCAAGTGCAAAAATCAATATGCATGTAGAGAAAGAGGCGATCCCGACCAATGTGTAGCCATGGCTTACCTCCGCAAGACCCAACTACAACGGGAAGAGGTTCGTTGGTGATGAAACGACATCTGGAGCTCACCTCCTTGCCTATAGCACTAAGCAACCCATGGCTAAGACTCTCACCTCACTCTCCCTCTCCCTCTTTCATTCATAGGAAGAACAAGGAGGAGGAGGAGAAGAAGAATGCTCAGACTTTTGCAAGCAATACATGTACACAACCACGAGTTACAACACCCACAGCTAGTTGCACAACCAAAAAATGCACTTGGCAACTCAAACTCCACACTTGCACAACATGCATTCCAAGAAAACCACGTGAAAGAGGGTTCCCATGCACAAAATCCAAATGTACATGATCACTTAGCATTAATCAAATGCCTTATGCAAGTGGAGGCTAATCCATCAAGTGCACACCAAAATCCACAATGAACTCCAATAATTATCCAAAAATTGTTCATCATAAATCTCTACATGATCACTTAGCATTAATCAAATGCCTTATGCAAGTGGAGGCTAATCCATCAAGTGCACACCAAAATCCACAATGAACTCCAATAATTATCCAAAAATTGTTCATCATAAATCTCCACAAGGATCTACATAACAACTCGTCTTCAATGCATCCAAACAACAACACTTGAAACAACTCACAACTCCAAAACCAATAGCAATCTACTGAATGAAAAGAATTGACCTAGGGCACCATGCTAGGAAAGTGCGTCACAAAATCATGCCAATACTCCGTGCCACAAACCCCACGTTGCCAATCTAAGCCAGAACACTGTGATAAGAATGCGCGTCATTCACACACACCTTCAGTTTATTCAGTAAATTGCACGATATCATTCTTCCTCCTGGTTTTTGGTAAACCAATCACAAAGTCCATAAACACAAGCTCCTACTTCCATACAAGAATGTCCAAGGACTGCAACATTCAACCAGGCTTCTAATGCTCTATCTTAGCTGGTTAATAAGTCGTACACTCAACCACGTGATCTGCCACATCTCTTCATCCTAGGCCATTAGAAATTCCTTTTTTAGTATTGATACATCTTGGTGCTCTTTGAATGAATGGCATACTTGGACTGATGAGCTTCATTTAATAACCTTTGTCTAAACTCGTCATCATAGGAGACATACAAGTGCATCTCTCCATAAGCACCAATAGAGAAATGAGACTCTTCACCAGTCTCCAACTTGTCAAGAGTTGCCTAAACAAAAGGATCCAACTACTGATAGACAACAATAAACTCAACTAGTCTAGAGCGAATAGACAGATTGACTACCCAAGCACCAACCGTCTCTTGAGACTATGTCTTGGGCCTACACTCCACTAGATCTTTAAAAATGGTCTACTCCTTGACCATCAGGCTTGTCATCACATGAGTACATCAACTCAAAGCATCGACAACCACTCGACCTTCCATGGTTGATATGACAAGCTGATAGTCCTTCAAATATTCCACCCACCTATGCTACCTCAAATTGAAGTCCTTTTGAATAAAGATATACTTTAAACTCTTACGATCAGTGAAGACCTTGAATTGCTCTCCATAGAGATAGTATTGCTAGAGCTTCAACGCAAATACCATGGCAGCCATCTCAAGATCATGCATCGGATAGTTCCTTTTGTGATCATTCAGTTGGCGAGAGGCATAAGCTACGACATTGTCATGTTGCATAAGGACATAACTCAACCTAGATCCACTAGCATCACTGTACACAGTGAAGCCACCACTTCCAGAAGGCAGAGTCAACACAGGAGTTGAAATCAAATGAGTCTTTAACTCATTAAAGCTATCTTTACAATCCTGGTCTAAACAAACTAGACTTCCTTCTTGGTCAACCTTGTCAATGACACTGCCATTAAAGAGAAATTCTTAATGAATTTCCTATAATATCCCACTGTAGACACCCCATTTTGGTAGCCACTTGCGATGGATTCCTCCGAAAGAACGTGCTTTAGCAGCAATGAGGTACTTCACCCCTTCTAAACCCATTTTACCCTAAAACTAACCCAAACACCCTAAACACTGACCTACAAACCTAAACACCAAGCCCAACATCAGAATCCAATTGTGTGCTCTATGCTAGTGGGATCCGCAGCCCAAATGCGTGTGATGACCAAGGTTGTCCCGTGCGAGCAGCTCAACCCGTCGCAGTCATCGTACCTTGTACGAGCCATGGCGTTGCATTGCTCTGCTGTTGCCTCGCGTGTTTGACACCTCTTCCACAGCCACGCTTGGCCATGCCCTGCCACAGCCACACCCTCCACGCCCTGCCATACCCTCCAACCACTTAAGCACGTTGGTGACCCCAGCACGCCATTGCTTGCAGTACACGCCACCTCCTCCAAATGACCTCCACACAGCAACGAGCCCCTGGCTCTTGGATGGCTTGCCCTTATGGAACCAAAGCTGGAGCTCCAGCCATCCCTGGGCAACCACCGCCAGCCACCCACTTCCGGCCATCTAGAACCACACAGCACCTCCCTCTCGGCCTTGCACCCTTTGCACTGCGCCAAAGCATCGTCCAAC
Source organism: Posidonia australis (assembly GCA_024699735.1). Lineage (NCBI taxonomy): Eukaryota > Viridiplantae > Streptophyta > Magnoliopsida > Alismatales > Posidoniaceae > Posidonia > Posidonia australis. The sequence continues at coordinate 9,103 of JAMKQA010001105.1, forward strand.
CTTCGGCAGAGCCTCCCCTTTCGTCGAGGCACACCCCACTGCATTCCCCCATTGTCTGTTGGAACCGCCGACCAAAAATCAACCTCCAACACCCTACCAACACCACATCTGCCCCACATTACCTCCCTGAGTTTTCCCCAACATCTCCTTAGCCCTCCAAACTCGCCTCCGAGACCGTCGAGTGCCGATAGCCCGGAGAAGGCCACCGTCGGAGAGAACAACCCATCACTTGTAGGTAATCTTCTCCCCCACTACACAAGCCTATTTTCTTCTCTCTCTTTTTATCTAGCATCTCTGTCATGTTATTTGTTGCATGATTGCATCTCATTTCACCATGCATTCTAGCCACACACGTCATCTTCTCCACCTTTGGGGACGTCAGAACCCATTTCCAGCAACATAGGTGGGTGGATGAATCCACCTTGCCATTTTCACATCCAAGCACATAGGAATGTCCCTTTGCATTCCTTCATGCCTCCCATGCATTATATAATGTCCATGCATCGTTGTATTAGGGTTGGAGCAATGAAAAGCTCGCAGCTCTATTTTGTCTTCGGTGAGCGCGTCTTGATAGCACGTGCGACATGTGCAGTTTCGCCAGGGACAGAACAAGCTGTCGGGTTGAGTTCTAGCACACCCACCTCATTCATTTCTCCACCTCGTATCCATGCATCCTAGGACCTGACCCATGGCATGCATCTACTCATGGTAGTGTACTCTAGGCATCCATGCATTTAACTAGCCATTTGCACCACCACATACCACCGGGGAGTGGGGCGAAGGTCGCTAGCTTGCTACCCTATTCTGTGACTGGCATACGCGCCCCGATTGTGCGATAGACTTGCGTGGGTTCGGCAGGGACAAAACACGCTGCCAACTTGCCCATTTGCCCTGCCACCCTCGGCATGCACACTTGCATCACATGTATTTTTCATTAATTGTATTATGACTCACATCATTATTGCATTGAAGCACACATCACACCCAATCATTCCTCATCGTCATATTTCATCTAGTATATCATTCATTATTTTATGTCACTTATCATTTGTCAAGCACCAAACATCATTACCAAAGTAAGTAAGCATGTCATGCATCATGACATTTATCTCATGCATCATGGAATATTTGCATTAGGGCGATAACGATTACTATGTTGAATCCTTTTGACCGACGATCTAGGATTCACATAGCGTAGCTGAGCCCATTTACATCAAATTTTCTCCCCATTCACATCACTTGCATCAACATAGTATATGGCATACATCCATTTTAGGCTTAGTAAGCATGCATGATCATTTGCATTTGGCAACACACAAGCAAGCGAAAGGCCTAGAAAGATCAATTTCTCAGGAGCATGGAGGTGCCCAACACCTTCCCTATGCGTAACAAAAGTCCTTATCCTTTCTCTAGCCCGTAATGACCACTATGTCGTATCCATTAGGCACGGAGTATGCACACACATTCTCGCATACATTGCATTCATTATGCATTGTTTTTCTCGTGTTTTATCGCATCCGATTTTCCTCGTCTTTTCAGTTTTAAAAGATTAGGTGGCAACTCTACTTTATCTTTATCTTTTCTTTTTTTGTATTTTCGAGTCAAGTGCCCTTCCTTGGATTCACCATCTTCGTCGTTACCTTTTCAGTTCTTCGTGTGCCCACACACACGCGAGGGTCAGTTCCGACATGGTCACAGGAACTGACGACTCCACTAGGGATACAAGACTCCGGCTTTTGTTTTTTCGTCTTTTGCTTGCTCGGCTTTTTGTTTCCGTTTGTCTTGCTTTGCATTTGTTGTCTTGTCGCCATATTTGTTTACATTACATGCTTGCTATACATGCCTTTTGCTTGTTGAGTGTCTTCTTTTACACACTTACTATGCCACAACACACGTACATGCCATGTTACCAATCTTTTGATGTGATGGATTTTTCTTTTTTCACCATCATGTTTACACGACACGCGTACATGCCATGATCATGCCTTTTGCCTGATGTATGCATGTTTGCTAGCTATGCTTCGGTGTTTTCTTCCCTTTATGCACTTGCCATCTTAGAGAAAGTAGAGACATGTTTGCTTCTCCCTAACTAGTTTAACATAAAAACCACAACAATAAAAATGGGATTTAGGCAGAACTAGAGACTTTTATGCACTCTCTCCCCTATCTGGCTTAATAAAATTGCAATAAAAGACAATAAAGCATTTTGCATGAATGACCATTTTAGAAAACATGCATTTTCTCCTCTTCTGAGTCCACTCACAGTCAGCGAAGGGTAGTCCCTGGTTCCTCGTTCTATAGCTTTGGCGTTGGACGAACGATCAACCTGCACCCTTGTCCAGGGTTGCGTTGGTGTTAGTAGAGAGTACAGTCCATGATTTGGTAGGGTTGTGGCTCCCAACGCACCATCGTTCCACAGCTTTGGCATGGGACGGGACCTTACTTTCTAGCCTGTGTTTAAACCCAAACCCATGAGTGAGTCCTGTATGGTTGGCTCCACTAGGGACATGCATTGTGAGAGAGTGCATTCTAGGACATTTCATCTACATTATGTGTCATTGCATGCTACCCTAATAACTTGCATTCTGTCCATGTCTAGGTTCTAATACCTGTTGTTCTGCCTGTCTCTGCAGGTAGCTTGTGCGAGGTCCTTGGTTAGGCGCTCGAGTGTCTTTTTGTGGGTTGCCTCCCACGGTCTTTTCTCTTTCCCCGAGCTAGTGTCGCTTCCGACCGCAGCTCATCTTCAGGTTCATGCCTCTTCTCGTCGTCGAGGCCCTCTCCGTGTTCGCTTGTGGACTGTTATGGCTCAGCAAAGCAGCGAGTCTTTTTCTGTTGCTCCAGAGGAAGTCCCAACTTCAATCCCTCTGTCTCTACCTACTTCTTCTGCAGTTCCCTCTTCCTTTGCACACTACCATTGCACGCTTGAGGATGTTGATCCCCTTGTTGACTCTGTTGTTTCTGTGCCTCCATTTTTGTCCGTGCCCTCTCTTTTTGTCTCGCCTGTCGAGGGGACCTCTGCCATCTAAGCGCAACATCTGCTTGCTCTCGCCTAGAAGCTGCAACACATGGGTCTTGCCCTTGATCCGGCTTCTGTCTCCTTCCCTCTGACCCTCGAGGTCCTGATGCGTCCCACCTTAGCTACACAATCGCACTTCACTACACCTGTGCCCTCACCATCGCTCCATCCACTCTCGGCTCCAGCAATGGCAGTGCCTCCCCTGCCTCTTACATTAACATCGCACTTTGCACAGTATCCATCTCCATCACCTGGTGGCTAGCTCGTTGGCATGACAAGAGCACAACATTTCTTGAGTCTGTTGCCCGGTTCCATGCCGATGCAACAGCTGTCGCTCCCACACTTCGCACTACACACAACATAGCATGCTTTCCATCCATCCTTGCATCAGACTCAGGCCATTACATTCATCACAATACCACCACACACTGCATCCTTGCACGGGTATGCTGGGCCCTATGTCTCAACACTAGAAGGCATGTGGGTGGATCTGGAGGAGCACACATGCGCGACCCATACAACATATGTGGCACCTACCTCAGCTACACTTGTCTCATCAGCAGCAACTTCAGATGCCCTCCTTACTAGGATAGGTGATCTAGAAAGAGCACTTCGTCAAGTGTAAGGCAAGGACCACCAGTCCTACTAGTTCCATAACCTCTGCCACTTTCCAGAGGTGACACTCCCTCCGAATTTCCACATCCTGAAATTCGAGAAGTTTAATGGTAGAGGCTACCCTATATAGCATTTGAAAGCGTTTTGCAGAGACCTCACACAGCTTCATGGCAACGAGAGGCTCTTGATCCACCTGTTCCAAAAGAGTCTGATCGGGCTTGCCCTCAAGTGGTTCACTTCGTTGGATACGACCACTTTCCAAACTTGGGACGACCTTAACCGGGCATTTCTGGAGCAGTATTCCTTCAACCTCGACTCGATCCCTAAACGCGAGGATCTGGTCGCAATCAGGTAGAGACCCCAAGAACCGTTTAGGGAGTATGTTGGTCGCTGGTGCACACAAGCCTCCCAGATTAAAGATAGGCCCTCCGACGAAAAGTCTATCGAGATCATCATCAAAGGAGCGCAACCAATGATAGGGGCTTTGCTCAGCATTCAGCATATTGCATTCTTTGCATCCTTGATTCGGACTGGCATCCGCGTGGAAAGCTTGCTGCAAAGTGGGAGGTTTGCCGCACTCTCAGCATTCGTCAAACAAGCTACCACTTCCAACAACGTCACTGACACCGTCTACACCTAGAGAGCCGCTGTCACATATGAATCATCTACAAAGCTTGCTGGCGTAGAGAGTCAGCCTGACCTGGATCAGTTAGAACATGTATCTAGTCCTCCATGCATTGCATACGTACAATTCACCATCGAGCTAGTGCATCATGTTGCACCAGGTCGACAAGGATAACGACCTGGTCGAAGGCAACCTCACCACGCCGAAGGAGATTACACTCCTCTCGTGGAGCCGCTGAGTGCCCTTTTCCCTAAGGTCGAGTCGTTTCTAAGGCTCCTAAATCCTCATCTGCTACCAAATCCAATCCCTCGGTGGTATGATACGAGTGTGTACTGTAGCTTCCACCATCGTGCTAGGCATTCGACAGATGGCTGCGTCACTTTACAGGATGCCATTCAGAACCTGATTGACTGGAAGGTCATCGACGTTGCCTCACAAGAAGCAGTCCACACACTAGCACCTGCACACACTTACACACCTGCACTGGTGCACCCAAACCAGCCTGATGCATCCTCGGCTGAATCCTCTGACATTGAGGATGCTGCGGGCTTGGGGGTCTTCTCCCTCTCTCCTGTCCCTCCATTTCTACCTTTTCCCCGATGAATCCTGCTGATCTCATTGGTTTGTCTTCTCCCTCTGTTCCTAACCTTTCTACATGGGGCCCAAAGCAATAATGAGACCGCCAGTACTGAGGACCTTAATAGAAGACGTCAGCCAATAGTTTCAACCGCAGCATCAGTCCCAACGGGTTCATCCACAACTTCAGCCGTCGCGATTCTGGTGGTACTGCCAGATTAGCTAGTGATCCCGATAGCATAAATAAAGCGACATCAATAAAGCAATCAGCAGCTGGGACCAGAGTTGTATCCTTTTCCCCTGTTTTTTCTGTTACTTTCTCTTTTGCATCATCATCATCATGCATCAAACATACAAAATAATCAAAAAAATAAAAAATTTATTTAAAAATCAAAACCCAAAAAAATATAAAATCAAAAAACAAAAACTTTGCATCATAATCATCTGCTCGATGACAAAAATAGGAAAGCTTGCCTACGCCGGATTGGACCACCCTTCCTCAGTAGACACTACCTAGATGACCAAGCAGCGAGGGAGCCACCATCTATCAAAGTCAAACGAAGTGTCAAAGCTCCGCATGGATCTTGCACCTCAAAGAGGGAGATAAAATGCTAGGGTGACTGAGCAAGTGAGCAAGAAGAAAAATACATCCGCATGGGCATAAAAGAAATAGAAGATAGAAGTCAGCCTAAGAGTAAGAGACGTGTAGCGTAACTCTACCCCTACCATACCTTGGAGAGGAGTCAGAGTATGCGCTTGGACAATCGCACCAGCGAGGGTCTAGCCCCCTATTGTAGTAAAAGCCTCTAGCCCAGATCAAGCTCCTATTACCTTTAAGTCAGAGATAGAGTGAAGTCGTATGTCTACGAAGGAGAAAAAGAAATATCAGTGAACTCAAAAAAAGCAGGTGCAGGACCCTAGAGAGTTTGACATGGAGCTCGGTCCACCATCACACTGCCTAACACAGCTAACACAGAGTGCCACTACTCATCCCACGAGAGCCACCAACAGCTTGTGAACCTTCGTAGAGTCGACTGAGTTGAAGGTGTCCTCCTCTTCCAGTAGGCGTACAGCTTTCCAACCTAATTGAGGGCAAACAAAAAAAAGTACAAAACAGCAAAAATAGTCAAAAATCAAATCAATAAAGCATACTCTCCCTGCTCAGCAATAAAAAGTCACTCTGGATCAATAACCTGCTTGCTTGTAATAATAAAATCCATCCTAATAATCCTAGTAACCATTCATCTTGCTTGCTTGAGCCTTTCACTTGCATATTGCATCGCCTCGCAAGTCTTCATTGGGCGACTGCACCTGGGGCATTTCAGCTACCTCCCGATTAGAGCATACCAACAACAAGGGCATTTGTCAACGCACGTAGTCCAGAATAGAAGAATCACCAACACAACAACAATCACACCCTCCAACAGGCTAGCATCGGCCTTTTGCCTCAACTGACATCGGTCTCACCCTTTCGACGGTCCAGAGTGCCTTCCAGTCGTAGCCTGACCCCCTTGCTTCCTCTTTTTACCTTTTCATCTCTTTTTGCTCTTGTCCTGTCCCATCCGCCCACTACATGGGTAGTCTATGACGATCTGCATGTCTGCACCTTGCCTTTCCTCGGCAAAGCATTACATGTCCGCTCTAAGACCATTGCACACCCTCAAGTGGCGTTCGTTATCTTTCGTGGCTACTCGATTCGATACCATGGTCATCTGTTTTCGCCCTGATTCTTCCCGAGCTGCCTTCCAGTTTCCTTCTTGTGTTATCCTTCTTCGATACCAATGGTATCTCAACTACCTTTTGGTATCGTCTCGCCCTTCTTTGGGTTGGCACCCTAACTGCCATAAGGATCATCTTTGGACCTCTGTCACAGTCTTAAGTGTGTTGTTCCCATTACTTACCATCATTTCTCCCTCGATACCAAAGACATCTCAGCTGTCCTTTGGTATCATCTCGCTCCTTATCATAGGACTGATAACCCTAACTATCGATTGATGAGTTCGTCAACATATCATCGGGTTGATAACCCTAACTATCCGGTGATGAGTCTGCTAACTTATCATCGGGCTAATGACCCCAACTATCTGGTGATGAGTCTGTCAACTTATCATCAAGCTGATAACCCCAACTATCCAGTGATGAGTCCGTCAACTTATCGTTGAGCTGATAATCCTAACTATCCGGTGATGAGTCCGTCAACTTATTATCAGACTGATAACCCCAACTATCCGATGATGAGTTCGTCAACTTATCATCGGGCTGATAACCCCAACTATCCCATGATGAGTCCATCAACTTATCGTCAGGTTGATGACCCCAACTATCCCGTGATGAGTCCGTCAACTTTTCGTCGGGCTAGTAACCCCAACTATCTGGTGATGAGTCCGTCAACTTATCGTCGGATTGATAACCCCAACTATCCGATGATGAGTCCGTCAACTTATCGTCGAGCTGATAATCCTAACTATCCGGTGATGAGTCCGTCAATTTATCGTCGGGCTGATAACCCCAAGTATCCGGTGATGAGTCCGTCAACTTATCATTGGGCTGATAACCCCAACTATCCGATGGTGAGTTCGTCAACTTATCGTTAGGCTGATAACCCCAACTATCTGGTGATGAGTCCGTCAACTTATCATACCTCTAGCGTAGGTCGGGCATTTCTTCCCATCTCATGTCATTGCATAACATGTCACCGCATTACATAAGCATCACATCAACACTGCTAGAACATCTCCATTTAGCATCATAACATCATGTCCCTTTTCGCATCCAACGTTGCCCCGCACAAAGTGCTTGGCATGTCCTCCACAGCATTGCATGCTAGTGGCTTATCCTCGGCTTTGCCTGCTCGATGTGGCATGCTTCGCACCATGCGTGCGACCTTTTATTAGCCGCATGCCACCTTGCACACATCATCATCTCATCTAGATTGCATCTTGCACATCGTGTGCTTAGCATGCCTCCTGTAGCATTGGGCGCCAATGATTCGTCCTTGGCGTCGCCTGCTTGGTTGGGTTTGTTCTACATCACGTGCCTCTCATTGCATGCATCATCCCCAACAACCCTTGTACTCACCTTTGCAATTGAGTTGCCTGGTCACTATTCCTTTGTTGGCCTGGCAAGACCGATATCTTATCAGCTCTCTCCTTTCTTTGTCGGCCTGGCAAGACCGATGTCTTATTAGCTCTCCCCTTTTTTTGTTGGCCCGACGAGTCCGATAACTCGTCATCTGTCTCCTTTCTTTGTTGTCCTAACAAATTCGATAACTTGTCATCTCTCCCCTTTCTTTGTTGAGCCGACGGGTTAATAAATCGTCAGCTCTCCCCTTTCTCTTGTCATCCTCTTGCATGCACTGCATCTACATAGCATCCGCACCACATATTCAGCATTTGCATTGGCATCGTGCAGAGCTACGTATATCCCCAGCGGAGCTCAGCGCATGCATTTGCATTCCAGTAATGTTTTGCATCCATATGCATCATCTGCATCAGCTTTGCATGAGACCAGACATGTCCCCAGTAGAGTTTTGCACAGTCTAGCGGACGCCTAAGACCATCATACTCTACATATCTCATCATGCATCATCACTCCATTGGCATTACAATGCTTAGCATGCCTCTCGTAGCATTGAACGCCAGTAACTTGTCCTCGGCACTGCCTGCTCAGTTTGGTATGCTTTGCATCGCATGCCTAATGTTGCACACATCAATTTTTCAGCTTCACCACCAGCATTGCATATTTAACACACACTCGCATTAGCATCGTGTGGAGCTCTGCATATCCCCAACGAAGCTCTACACACACAGTATTAGCATCAGAATGCATCATCCATACCACACATATGCTCCCACCATAGCTTAGCATCTGCATCTACATTAAAGCCACGGGTCATTGCATTTGGTGTATCCACCAAGTGAGTGACTCAATGTCGATAGCAAACACCACCCTCCGGTAGGCTACCAAATGGTGTGTCTTTTGTCAACCTTGAGCATCGATTTCTGTTCCCTTTGTCCCTCAACATCGCTCAGGAAGGGGCATCTGTACACACTCCATTTTGGCAGCCACTTGTGACAGATTCCTCTGGGAGAACGCGCTCCAGCTACAATGAGGCATTTCATCCCTTCTAAACCCATTTTACCTTAAAACCAACCCAAACACCCTAAAGATTGACCTACAAACCCTAAACACCAAGCCTAACTTTAGAATCTAGTTGTGTGCTCTACGCTAGTGGGATGCACGGCTCGATTGCACGGCCTAATCGCGCGTCGTGGATGAGCATGATGACTAGGACTGTCCCACGTGAGCCGCTTGACCCGTTACTGTCATCGTACCTTGTACGAGCCACGGCACCGTGTCACTCCGCTGCTACCTCGCGTGCCTGACACCTCTGCCACAGCCACGCTCGGCCATGCCTTGCCATAGCCACGCTCTGCCACACCCCACCAATCACCTCAACACGTCGGCGACCCCAGTACGCCATCACCTGCAGCACACGCCACCTCCTCCAAATGACCTCCACACAGCAACTAGCCCTTGGCTCTTGCATGGCTGGCCCCTCTGGAAGCCAACCCGAAGCTCTAGCCATCCCTGGGCAACCACTGCCAGCCACCAACTTCCAGCCATCCAGAACCACACAACACCTCTCTCTCAGCCTTACACCCTTCACACTGCACCAGAGCATCGTCCAACCTCCGGCAGAGCCTCCCCTCTCACTGAGGCACACCCCACTGCATTCCCCCGTCGTTCGTCGAAACTGCCGGTCGAAAATCAACCTCTAATACCCTACCAACACCACGCTAGCCCCACATTACCTCCCCGAGTTTTCCCCAACATCTCCTTAGCCCTCTGGACCCGCCTTTGAGACCACCGAGCGCCGACAGCCCAGAGAACGCCATCAGAGAGGACAACCCACCACTTACAGGTAATCTTCTCCCTCGCTACACAAGCCTATTTTCTTCCTTGTTTTTTATCCAACATCTCTGTCATGTCATCCGTTGCATGATTGCATCTCATTTCACCATGCATTCCAGCCACACACGTCGTCTTTTCCACCTCCAGCGACGTCGGAACCCATCTCCGGTGACGTAGGTGGGCGGAAGAATCCACCCAGCCATTTTCACATCCAAGCACATAGGAACGTCCCTTTGCATTCCTTCATGCCTCCCATGCATCATATAGTGTCCATGCATCATTGCATTAGGGTTGGAGCTATGAAAAGCTCTCAGCTTTGTTCTGTCTCTGGCAGGCACACCTCGATAGCGCGTGTAACATGCGCGGTTCCGTCAGGGACAAAACAAGTTGTCGAGTTGAGTTCTAAGACACCCACGTCATTCATTTCTCCACCCCATATCCACACATCCTAGGACCTGACTGATGGCATGCATCTACTCATGGTAGTATACTCTAGGCATCCATGCATTTAACTAGCCATTTGCACCACCACATACCACCGGGGAGTGGGGCTAAGGTTTCTAGCTTGCTACCCTATTCTGTGAATGGCATGTGCGCCTCGGTTGCGCGATAGACTTGCACGGTGGACATGCGGGTTTGCCAGGGAGAAAACACACTGCTAACCTGCCGATTTGCCCTACCACCCTCATCATGCACACTTGCATCTCATGTAATTTTCATTAATCGTATTATGACTCACATCATTATTGCATTGAAGCACACATCACACCTAATCATTCCTCATCTTCATATTTCATCTAGTATATCATTCATTATTTCATGTCACATATCATTTGTCAAGCACCTACCAAAACTAAGTGAGCATGTCATGCATCATGACATTTATCTCATGCATCATGGCACACTTGCATTGGGGCGATGACGATTACTATGTTGGATCCTTTTGAACGACAGTCCAGGATTCACAAAGCGTAGCTGAGCCCATTTACATCAAAATTTTGTCCCATTCACATCACTTGCATCAACATAGTATATGACGTACATCCATTTTAGGCTTAGCAAGCATGTATGATCATTTGCATTTGGTGACACATAAGCGAGCGAAAGGTCTAGAAAGATCGATTTCTCGGGCGCATGGGGGTACCTAACACCTTCCCTATGTGTAATAAGAGTCCTTACCCTTTCTTTTGCCTGCAATGACCAATGTGTTGTATCCATTAGGCACGGAGCATGCATACACATTCACGCATACATTGCATTCGTTATGCATTGTTCTTCTCGTGTTTTATCGCATCCGATTTTCCTCGTCTTTCTGGTTTTAAAAGATTAGGTGGCGACTCCATTTTGTCCTTATCTTTTCTTTTTTTGTGTTTTTTCGATATTTTTGAGTCGAGGGTCCTTCCTTGGACTCACCATCTTCGCCATGACCTTTTCGGTTCTTTGCGTGTCCACACACGTGCGAGGGTCGGTTCCGGCATGGTCACACCCACCAAATCCAAAAAACTACTGATCTCAGATACAGTCTTGGTTCTCTCCCAATAGTTCATTGCCTCTACCTTGGCAGAATCTACCCTCATACCTTCTCCAAAAATAATATGGCTAAAGAACATGACTTCACTCAGGTAAAATTCACATTTGGAGAATTTAGCATATAGCAGGTGTTACTTCAAAGTATTCAGCACTGCTTGTAGGTGTAAGGCATGAATTTCCACATTTGGAGAGTAAATCAGCACATCATCAATAAAGACCACCACAAAAAGGTCCAAGAATGGTCTAAACACACTATTCATCGGATTCATAAATGTAGTAGGTGCAATGGTTAAGCCAAAAGGCATAACCGTGAACTCATAATGTGTAATGCCTTTGCTTCGAAGGCGCTACGTAACATAGCATCATCCCCTAATTATAATAATTTACAACAATTAAAATAACAAGAGAAAGACTACTACCCAAAAATAATATGTGGCAAGTGGCTCTGAAACTCGTGCATCGATGATCGAACCGCACTCCAGCTACACACCTGAAAACCAAATAGAGAAAACAAAACATACGTGAGTGACAGGTGGGGGTCCCGTAGGATTTGCCAGCTTAGGACCAACCAGCTGTCTCTCGCCCACCTCACTCCAACAGCTGAGGTCCTGCAAGGTCTATCATACAATACCTCATAAGGAGCCATTCCAATGCTGGCATGGTAGCTGTTGTTATAAGTAAACTCTATCAGAGGCAAATGATCCGCCTAGTTATCACCAAAATTCAAGGTGCAAATGGGTAGTAAGTCCTCTAGTATCTGAATGTTCCTCTTTGTTTGACCATCTGTCTGAAGGTGGAAAGTAGTACTGAAGTTCAACACTGTATCGAAAGCCTCTTGCAATGCTCCTCAGAATCTCAAAGTGAATCTCGTGTCACTGTCAGACACAATAGACACTAGGACACCATGTAGTTGAACAATCTCAACTACATACAACTCTACCAGTCATGTCAAAGAAAGTTTCACCCTCATAAGCAAGAAATGTGTCAATTTCGTCAGGCGATCCACAATCACCCAAATCGTGTCATCCTTCCTTCTCATTCTGGGCAATCTAATGACAAAATCTATCGATACATGCTCCCATTTCCACATTGAGATGTCTAGAGGTTGCAGAGTTTCTTCAGACTTCTGGTATTTAATTTTCACCATCTAACAAAGACCACATACTTAGCAATTTCTCTCTTCATTCTAGGTCATCAGAAATTTCTTTTTAGATCCTTGCACATCTTAGTGCTTCCTGGATGAATAGTGTATCTAGAGTGATGGGCTTCATCAAGCAGACTATTCTTGATTTATTTCACTCAAGGCACATACAACCGTAGATCACACCTCAACCCACCATCTACTTCAACTGAGAAGTGAGGTGCATCCCCAGTTTCCAGCTTCCTCCAAATCTCTAACACAAAAGAATCCAATTACTAAGCGACAACAATGGCCTCCACCATTTTAAGACGAATAGATAAATTAGCCAAAAGAATCCAATTGCTGAGCAACAACAATAGCTTCCACCATTCTAGGACGAATAGATAAATTAGCCTATAAAACTCTAGCAACTCCCTGTGGCTGTCTTCGAGGTTTGCACTCCACTAATCCCTCCGGCAATTTCCACTCTCTGATCATCAAGCTGGCCATAACATGAGTGTGTCAACTCAAAGCATCAGCAACCACATTTACTTTTCTTGGGTGGTACAACAAACTAAAGTCAAAATCTTTGATGCACTCTATCCAGTGCCTCTGTCTCAGGATTAGATCCTTCTGCGTGAAGATGTACTTTAGGCTTTTGTAATCTGTGAACACCTTAAACTGTTCACCATAGAGAAAGTACCTCCAAATCTTCAAGGCAAAAACAATAGCAACCATCTCCAAATCATGGGTGGGATAGCTCTTCTCATGATCCTTGAATTGATGTGAGGCATACGCCACCACCCCACCATGCTACATCAAAATACATCCCAAGTCGATCCCACAAGCGTCGTTGTAGATAGTGAAATCGTCACTCCCCAATGGCAATGTCAAAACTGGGGTTGTAACCAAACGAGTCTTTAACTCATTGAAGCTCTCCTCGCACTGCTAATCCCAGGCAAAGTATACTTCCTTCCTGGTCAGTCTGGTCAAAGGTGCAGCAATCTTGGAGAAATCTTCGATAATATCTTGCTTAATCAAGAAAACTCCTAATCTTTGTCACAGTCTTCGATCTGGCCCAACTACTAACTACCTCCACTTTGGCTAGATGTACCTTCATACCTTCCCCTGATATGATGTGACCAAGGAAAGACACATCTTTTATCCAAAACTCACACTTAGAGAACTTAGCATAAAGCTGATTGTGCCTCAAAGTCTCTAACAACGATCCTCAAATGCCTTCAGTGGGTTTGAATGTCTAGTGAATATATCAGCACATCATCCACAAAAATCACCATAAACTGATCTAGATAGGGCTTGAATACTCTGTCCATCAAGTCCATGAAAGTTGTGAGTGCATTAGTCAGTCCGAATGGCATGACCAAGAACTCATAAGGGCCATACCGAGTTCGGAAAGCTGTCTTATGCACGTTTGATTCCTGGATCCTAAGTTAGTGATACCCAAACCTCAAATCGATCTTGGAAAACACTGAGATTCCTTGCAACTGATCAAATAAATCATCAATCCTGGGCAGTGGATACTTGTTCTTGATGGTGATCTGATTCAACATCTGGTAGTCAATGCACAGCCGAAGTGAACCGTTTTTCTTTTTGACAAGCAGTACCAGTGCTCTCTAGGGTGAAACACTAGGACAACTGAATCCCATGTCTAACAGTTCTTGCAGCTAACTTTAGAGCTCTCTAAAATCAGTAGGTGCCATTCTGTATGGAGTTGTCTAGATAGGCCCTGATTCAGGTACCAAATCAATCATGAATTCCAATTCTTGATGTGGTGGCATCCCTAGCAGTTCCTTTGGAAAGATATCTGAATACTCGTTGACAACTGAAACATCTTGTACCCCAAAAGAGGCGAAGTGGACATTGGCACACAAGCCAAGTAGCCCACACAACCCTTCGCCAACTGACAATTGGCTTTCATCGTAGAAATCACTTTCCTAGGCTCACCAGGTCTGGTCTCTTGCACAATACACTAGCCTTGGCCTTGGCACTTTTCTAGAACTCTCCTCTTGACACAATCAATCACAATTGCATGTTGTGTCGACCAGTCCATCCTAGGATGGCGTCATACTCCTGCATGTCCATCAGAATCAGGTTGGCCTGAAAATTCCTATCTCCTAGCTGAATATCCACTAATCTCAAATATCTCCACGTTAGAATATGTTCTCCCAGCGAAGTTATAACATCCATGTGGAATGCCAACCTAGCTAGTCTGGTACCGATCTCAACAACAAACGACTTAGAAATGAAGGAAAATGAACTTCCTGAGTCGAACAAGACTCAAGCCATCTAGTCAGCCATAAGAAAAGTTCCTAACATCAACTCATCATAATCACGATCATAATCATAGTCATAACAAAACATAGTATCGATTACTTATAGGATCCATCATACAAAGCAGAGTTCAAATTACAAGGCCACATCTAATCCTCACCTTCTACAATATCTCTTAATAGATCAGCATCTGGGGCAGCAATGGAAAACACCTTGCCCTTAGTAGGCTGATGAGGTACATCCTCAGTTGGCTTTAGTGGATAGGGACAGTCCCTCCGAAAATGTCTAGACTTTCCATAGTTGTAGCATACAATGCCCTCTTGGTTCTTCTGCCTGCACTAACAATGTCCTGTTATATGCCCCTTCTTGCCACAGATGTAGCAAGAGCCACTCTTCTGGCCATTGCTCGAATCAACTCTGCTGAAACCCACACTCTCTTCCCTGCCAGTAGTTGACCGCTCTTTCTACTTCTTCCCGAAGCTCTCAGAACTCCCAAAACTCAACACTCTAGAAATAGAAGGTCACGAGGTGAACTTCTTTCCCTTGTCTCTCTTGGGGTATTCTTCTTGGAACAATCTGCATTCATCCTCGTAGCGGCTCGCAAACTCAATGGTATCTGTCAGGGTCTGACAACGGAAGCTAATAACTCTCGATCGGAGTGTTGGACTCAACCCTTCCTTAAATCTCTTGGCTCTATTCTTCTAGTGACAATAGCCTGAGAAAACTGCTCCAGTCTAAGGAAGGTTGCCTCAAAAGCAGCCACATACATATCTCCCTACTTCAAGTTCTGAAAATCTCTGTCTAGCTTATTCCTCTCATGCTCAAGGAAAAACCTCTCGTAGAATTCTTCCCAAAAGTCCTCCCAAGAGATCATCAGCAGGTCCACATCAGAAAATTTGGTACGACGCATAGTCCTCCACCACTGATCTATAGTACCTTTGAGCTAAAAAGCGACAATCCTGGCCCACTTCTTGGTTAGACATTCGAAACCTTCTAGGATCTTCTCTACTTCCCGGAACCAAGCCTCATACTCTTTTGGTGTGCCGTGCTCGTCCAGAGTTAGCACACTTAGTTGGTGAAATTACTTAATCTACTGATCTTCCTTCGTCTCATCCTTGCTACTGCAAAAGGACTGGACGAAACCCCGCATCATTTCGTTAAACTCCTATCGCATGCTGTAGACACCCCGATTTTGAGGTGACCCAGGAATGAGAGTCCCTATGTTGCTTTGGATGCGATCAGCCCATAAACCAGACCCCAAACCCATTAGCAAGCCAGAGTTCAGCAATTTGTGAG
>JAMKQA010001106.1:0-36508 GCA_024699735.1 Posidonia australis
ATTCAAATAAATCCAAAACCAAAAATCAAGAGAAAACAATTTAATCCATTTAAAATCAAAACAAATCATTTAATTAAATTTAAATCATCAAATAAAACCTTAATCAACTTAAAAAAAATAAAACACAATTAATCAACCCAAATCCTCAAATCAAATCACAAATAATCAAATTAATCCTAAGTTTAAATCACACAGCAAAATAAAAATCAAAACAAAAAAAAAGATTAAAAACAAACCATAGCCCATTCGTAAGCCCAATAGGCCCAAAAATCCTTAAACCAGAAAACTTAGGCAAAACAGAAAAATAAATCCGGTGAGCTCACTGCCGGTGACCCGCGATCTCCGACGTCATTTCTGGCGATCACTCTCAGACTTTTCGGCGCTGAATCCTTAACCCCGCGATCACTGAAGTTTCCTTCTCCGTCGTGTTCTCCATCTAACGGCGCTGGCCCCAGGAGGAAGAGATCGACGGTGGAGGAGGCCTCGACTGGAGTTCAAAAACTCCCACCGCTGACAGACCAAGGGATTGGACCCTAGTCTGACCGACAACAAAAACCCTCTCATATCCAGCGAGCCGGGGCTTCCCCTACTTGCACCCTAGAGCCAGAGCCACCAGCCCCTATCGTTGCAGCCAGAGCACCGCCGGAAGAGACTCGCCGTCGAGCGCCACCGGGAGGAACACAAGGCCACATCCAGGTAACCCTTCCCCTTTCCCTTTTTTGCTTCTACAGTAGGTGTAGGAGTGTTTAGGTCCTTCCTGGGCCGCGGCGGAGAGGACTCCCCCTCTCCTTGCTCGCCGTCGGCGCTCCGTCGGTGGTGGGTTCAACCCACCGTTGGTGTCCCAAGCCGCTTGGCCTCCGGCGAGGCCCCTCGGGGGCCTCTCCTCTCCGTTCTCCCCTCTCCTCCAATCGCTCTCCTCTCCTTTGGTCTCTCCTCCCCCTCTCCTTTCCCTCTAGATCCGCTCCGCTCCGGGAGGCATCGCCGCCGACACCACCCAACGACCGCCGCCAATCGCCGTCGAGCAAGCACAGGGGATCACCGAGCTCCCTTGTGCCGCGCCTTCGATCCGAAGACTACCGCCGTGCCTCCACAAACCCGCTCACATCTTTCCCTCGCCCTCTGGATCGCTGGAACGCCCCACTGGTCCGCTGCAGCATCTCCGCCGGCATAGGGGATGGGGAGAATGACTGGGCCCATCCCAGCCATCGACGACGCCCCTAGAAGCATCCTCGTGCCCCTGTGGCACTTCCCGGACCACTGCGCAAGTCAGTTCTCCTCCAGAGCATCGCCGCGCTGCTTCGTTGTCTTCCTCGGCGTCAACGGAACACCTCGTCGGAGCGCGAGGTGGGGAGAGCGCTTGAGCCCATCCCAGCCCTCATCGAGGCCACTGGGGTGTTTTTCGCGCCGTTCCAGAGGTCTGTCGTGCGTCCCCACACCGCTCCTGTCGTCGAAAAGCCACTGCACCTTGCCGTCGCCGCCTCCAACACCGACAGGGGAGCCTCGCCGGAGACGGAGGTGGGGGGGAGGCCTCGAGCCTTCCCAGCCGCGCCCCACCACTTGAGGAGATCTGTCGTGCCTCCAGGCTGCTTCCCTGGTCCCCCGCGCAACCCTCCGATCGTCGGACAGCCTCCAGGAGCTCGCCGGCAGTCGGCGATCCTTATTTAAGTCTGGTCCTTTAGTTTTAGGTTTATTGTTTTTAGGTCCTAAATAATTACGCTCAAGTCCTTTGTTTATTTATTTAGTCCTGACATTTTGCAGTTTCCCCTTGTAGCTTTAGGAATCTTTTTATTTCTTTTATTTCCTCTATGTATTTTGCATAAATAAGCTGAAGGTTTTCTTTTTTAATTCCAAGCAGATTTATGAATGTTTATTTACATTTAGGTCCATAAATCCATGTTTTCTTTACAATTAGGTCCAGAGTATTTGCATGTAACCCCTGGAATTATTTTAAATGAACTTTCTGTGGCAAAATTGTGATATGAACCTTAAAATATCAAAAATCGTACTGTTTTGTGGAAAAATTGTGATCTGAACCTTAAAATATCTAAAAATTGTACTGTCCACCTTTAAAGTTAATTTTTTTTATCACATTCTAGTCCCTGAATTTTGCATTAAACCCCTCAAGAATTTAAAAATGAGCTTTCACTGAAAATTTTACTTCGTTAACCTTTATAAAATTGCATAGTTACATTGACCCACATAGAATCCCTTTTTGACTACTCTCAGCCTCCTGGATTTTTGCACACAAGTCCTTAACTTCATAATAAGCAATCCCCGGATAGCCAATTTGCATGTAGACTCTTAGATTAATTTTAGATCCATCATTTGAGGTTTCGAAACGATTTCTTGCATATTTTTGTTATTTTCTACCTTATTGCATTCCTTTCCCTTATTTTATCACAAATTCCACTTTAAAATCATGATATCCATAATGAACTGAGTTTTGTTTCACATTCAAACCACCTTTGCACATAAGCGTGAAATTTGCACTTTAGACCTTGGATTTCTAGGAAGTTACCTAAGTGCAATCTTCACGTCTCAGTGCCACATTAATCTTGGACCGAATCATTTGCATGCTAGAACGGAAACCCGGAGTGTAGATTTTATTTAGGTCTTTATCCTTGCCGTGAATTTTGCACTTTAACCCTTATATTTGTCTTTTATTGCGTTTATGTCGCATTATCATTTTTTCCTTTCATGTTTTCTTGCAAATAACATTTTCTAAATGTTTTGTACACATTTTAGTCCATGCACTATCCCTGTGTATGCATTTATCACATCCAACCATGAAAATGACCAAATTGCCCCTATGTCCCCAATTCATGAGCATGCATCTCGATCTTTGCATCTAGTCTTGCCATGGCATACATATTAGCATGATTAGAGTATGATCCAGGTTTAGCAAACATTCATCTAGCCTTTAGCAAGCAATTGGACTAGAAAGACTGAGTTTCTCAGGCGTACGAGGGTGTCTAACACCTTCCTCATACGTAATAGGAATCGTTACCCATCATCTGGTTAGCAGACATCCAGCCTTCACATCTGCACTTCAAGCATCCATCTTTTTTGTAGTTTTCCTCGTCTTTCCCTTAAAAGACTAGGTGGCGACTCCTTTTCTTTTTCTTTTATCCTATCCTTGCGCCTTCGCCATCTTGGCATGGCTATGATCCCCTTCCCCCTCCTCCGGGTCGGCACGGTCACAGGAATAATAGTTCAAAATGAATAAACTCAAAATGGAATTGAACCGGTAAAGCCTATTAGCAACAAAAGAATAAGGACTCAACCTGCTTGGATGAATGATTATCACTTGTATTCTTATGAGTCTTCATGCTTAATAGCGGATATAGAGGAAAATCACATGGAACCCATGAAACACAAAGATGCTATTGAATCAAAGGAAAAGGATTTATGGCTTGAGACCATGAATGATGAAATTGATTCAATGGAAAAGAACAATGTATGGGAATTATGTGATTTACCTAGTGACAGAAAGGCCATATGATGCAAGTGGATATGTAGGAAAAAGCTAAAGGTTGATGGGTTTATTGATAAGTATAAGGCCTGGTTAATTGCTAAAGGTTATACACAAAAATCGAAAATTGATTATCAAGAAACATATTCTCCGGTAGCTAAGTTCGCATTTATAATGATTATATTAGCTATCGTTGCACATTTGGATTTGGAATTACATCAAATGGATGTAAAGACTGCATTTCTAAATGGTAATTTGCAGGAAGAAATTTGCATATCACATCCTAAGGGATAATGACATGAAGACAAGGTGTGCAAATTAAATAAGTCAATATATGGTTTGAAACAAGCTTATAGACAATGGTATCATAAATTTCATGATGTAATTGTCAAAATAGGATTTGTTTCAAACAGTTGGACTATTGTATATATGTCAGGAAAAGTGGGAGCAAGTTTATTATATTATCGTTGTATGTGGATGATATTTTACTTGCTGGAAATGATATTGACTTGTTGAACAACACAAAGGAAGAACTTAGCAAAAGGTTTGAGATGAAGGACATGAGAGAAGCATCTTATGTTCTTGGAATACAGATCCTTAGAGATCGGAGATCTGGAATACTGAGTATAAATCAAGAAAGATACCTACGTACAGTGCTAAAAAGGTTTGGAATGAAGAATTACTCCTCAGCCCCTACACCATATATTTTCGGGAAAAGATTAAGTAAGGACTAATGTCCTGGAAAGGGGAAAGAACCTTTAAGAGCACCTTATGCCCAAGTGGTTAGAAGTTTAATGTACGCTATGTTGTGTACACGACCAGACTTGGCATATGCTGTAAGTGTTGTCAGCAAGTATCAAAGTAATCCCAGAACAAAACATTGGGAAGCTGTAAAAAGAATAATAAAATATGTGAAAGGAACTCTGTATCATAAGTTGACTTATCAAGCAAATGAGCTTGAATTTCTTGGTTATACAGATGCTGATCTGGGTAGCGACAAAGATGATGGAAAGTCCACTTCGGGACATGTATTCATCTTTGGAGGTGCAGCTGTATCTTGGGGAAGTAAAAAGCTAGGATGTGTAGCTAAATACACACAGGAAGCTGAATATGTTGCCTGTAGTGCAGTTGCATCACATGCTGTTTGGATCAGGAGATTTATAAATGATTTAAATCTCAACTTGATAAATGGTCCAATAGAAATGTATTGTGATAACTAAGCGGCAATAAGTCTTGTACGTAGTGGTGCAAATACAGCAAGAGAACAACATATTAATATACATTATCACTATATTCGTGATATTGTAAAAAGTGGGGAAATTAAATTGAGTTACATACCCACATCAGATATGATTGTTGATCCTATGACAAAGGGAATTACAGCAGAAAAATTCATTAAGTTTGTGAACTTAATGGGATTAAGGAACATTTCCATAGATAGTGGAAATGAAGAACATTCTCATGAATAGTGGGAGTGGAAATTGAAGTTATACACTTCACAAAATAGTGGAAGTGGAAGATTAACATCTCCTTGCATGGAACTTGTGTGTAGTCTTCATCACCAAGTAGGAGATGTTGACTAGTGGTCATGAAGATCACCGTTATAGTCAATGTGATCAAAGGAGGAAACGGACGACCGTTTCCTCCTTGATTTAATGGCATTGACTCACCGGAGTTAATGACCGGCGTTAATAAGAAGGAGTCGTTATTGGGGGCGGAGGGTGGTGAAGGAGTTGTGGCTCTACTATAAATAGACAGGAAAACAAAGAGAGTAGTATCAATGAATGACATACCTCGTTTTCTGGAATACTCCACCTCGCCGAAGCCCCCATCCGACGACCTTCAGATTCGGTTTAAAAATTATTCAAACCGAACTATATGGTTTGGTTTGTGGTTTTGTCTCAAACTGAGCTAAACCGAACCGTACCCACTCCTAAAAGGAAGCTCAAGATCCAAAAAAACGCATGGCTTGGCCTCTGCTCTCTCCTCACCATCGCCCTCCCCCTCATGTCTTCAAGCCCCTCTATTAATCTCTCCCCTACCACTTGTGTTGCTCCCGTGTTTGGACGACGGGCGACAATGGTGAACCTATCATCGGATCGGAATATTAAGGTGTTTTGGCCTAATGTTGTGAGTGAGGAGACGATATCGAAAGAGAAGAGTGGAAATAGCCTGTGGAAGACGTTGTAGCTCAAATCTTTGTTGAGTTGTGGTATCCACTCAACATCTACAACAAGCATTTGAGTGGACAAAAAGAGTCTCAATTCAGTCCTCTTTCTTGATGAGGATTTTTCTATGTGATGTGATGATGTTTGTTTTGTGGAATGATTGATGTTTGTTGTATGTTGTTCTTAGGATCCGTCTGGTTAAACTTCAACTTCTAAATCCAAATGCAGAAGTTAACTTCTGACTAGAAACTGTCAACCTAACTTCTGAAAATGTAAAGGAATCACCGTTTTAAAAGTTACGTGCTTCTAAGAAACTGATAGCGTTTGGTAAAACTGTTGGATCAATTTAACTTCTGATAAAAAATTATATACTCAAAAGCTGTTCAAAAGTTCTATCAAACAGATCCTTAAGGTCTATTTGGTAGAGCTTCAGTTTTTGACCGTAAGTGTAGAAAGCTGGCTTCTAGTAAGGAGTTGTTATAACCGAGTTTTTGGAAATGTAAAGGAATTACTGTTTGAAAAACTACATGTTTCTAAGAAATTGATAGTGTTTGGTAAAACTGTTAAATCATTATAACTTCTGAAGAGAAACTATATGCTTAAGAGCTGTCCAAAAGTTCCACCAAACGAATTTTTAATGTTTGTTGTGACTTCATTTAGATCTTTTATTTTTATATTTTTAAATTTTTTCCCCTTGAGGTGGAATGTGAATTATGGGAGAATGTGGTAGTGTGATGATATGTGGGATTTCTTTTTGCTTCATTATGATTGGAAATGAGAATTTGTCAAATTTTGGTGTTTTTTTCTTGCACTTGTTCACCATCAACTGCGCCAATTAACGCTATTAGTGACTAGAAGGAGATGTCAACAAGGATTAATGGGAATTTAGATTAAAAAAAGGTTGGAAGGCAAAACAATCTTTGTAAGTTTTTGTTTTTATTTTTACACAATTAGATTACTCTAGTGCACAATAAAACTTTACGTATGTAATTTTTAAGTTGAAAGTATTGAAGTAGAAATTGGTAAAAGTTGAGGATATTTTTTTATCACGTCTCGTGAAGGGATCAGGTGTTCACGCGATCTAGTTTATGTCTATATCTACATTTATTATGAATATAAAACATACATTTCAATTAACTTCGATTGATTCCTCAAGAGGCTTGCTATTCTTCGAGCTTAGTTACAATAGACTGGGAATTTGGTATTGTTCGGTGAATAGTCTGTTGGACTATCGATGAGATTACTTCAAAAGAAAACTATCAATCTGAAAAGAATCTTCATTCATGTGATATCATTGAGCACTATCACGCGAATTGCGATGGTGGCGTGCAACGAAAGGACTCTTTAGTATAAAACTCCACCTGTGCAACATGACATATGCTTATCAATTAGAAAAAGGGCTTTTTCGTAGACAATACATGTGAAATCTTGGATTTATCTTATCAAACAATTTCGACACCGTATTGGTTTATCGATCATACATGGCTAATGTGTTTAAAAATTGGGTTCAAAAAATATCGATTTTTTTTATATTAAAATCTTATTTTCTGTGACTAAATCAAGACAAATCATAATAAAATATAGTATACACTAAAGTGTACCTGAATACATGTTGAAAACTAGAAAAATCGCTTGATAATGTTGACGAGAGTCAGTCTTCCAAACTACTATACGTCTCTTTCTTTTTTGTCTTTTCTCAAGATGACGTGAGAGTGAGGAGAAGTAAAACTATATGAGGTTTAAAGATCATAACCCATTATTTATAGAATTTTATAATTTTACATATTTCTAATTTGACCCAACAACAAATAGAAATATATCCAAATGGTCTCTCCACATTAAACCCACACCAATTAAGATGTATATAGACTTAACCCAAAACTAAATAAATCACTTTTAATGAGTCTAATCACAAAATAACTTATAATACTTTAATTAGTTTTATATTAGTTCACATTCAATTAGATTTTAATTCAACAATCTCCCATTTGAATTACATATAAAATTAATAATTAAAGTATTAAAACCTTATGAGTTCATAATGGCTATTTAAACTAAGACATTTTTCACAATTTAGTCCATCAACTGTACTAACAAAGGATTAAAGAGATTTTTATTACTATAAGTATAACTCAACCCACAATAGTCATTAATGCTAATACAACTAAAACTAGCTACATGAAACAAGTGTGCATGTGTAGCATGAAATTTAAGTGAAGTGATCTAAATACGTCCATATCAAATTTGTTTAACTTTATATATTAGTGAGATTAACCTAAATATTCATAATGAAAATAACTCTAAATATTACTTTTATAGAAAACGATGTCTATTATAATAGAACATCCAAATATAAATTCCTACTAAATCGAAACATCATCAAATGATATAACACTCATGTGAATGACATGCTCATGAATGACCTTTGATGGTATTTCATTAGTAAGTGGATTTACAATTACGAAGTTTGTCCCAGTATACTTTATAAACAACTGACCATTCTGAATTCTTTTTTTCACAACAAAAAACTTTATGTCTATATGTCTAAACTTTGATGATCTCCTATTATTATATAAATATAGCACCACAGATTTATTGTCACAACATAACTATACAATCAAGGATATCTAATGATAAGATTTAAAAGACTTCATGTGGAAAAAAGACTATGTTACATTTAAACACTATAAGCGCACAATTTTAATTTTAATTCCACACCTTTAATTACATGCAATTAGATTTGCATAATGAATGGAGAAAAGTGACTCGTCTTGATTCCTAAGCTTCTTTAATTACGATTATGTTAGTTTTAATGTTGATCATGGTACCATTGAAAATTTAGATCAACATGATATAGGATTCTACATCAAAAAAATTGTGATTCTAATATATGCATCTTAATCTATTCCTTTATAATAAGAGAATGAAATAATCATTCTTATATATTTAAATAATATTGGATATTTGTGAACTTTGAAATCTTTTTACTTTGAAAATAAAATAAAATATTATTATAAAAATCCACCAAACACAATGAGATAACACTAGTAGTTATATATAGTAGGAATCCTATCTATATTGTTTGTGTAACTTTTTTATCCACCCACTAGTCATTATTGAACTCCCAATTAAATTAGTTCCTAAAAAAAGGTTTAATAAAACGGATCTTTGACCACATCAATAATCCATTTGACACCATGTAGCTCATTTGCTAAAAATTACAAAGTTCCATAAAACTCATGCAAGTGTTTTTTTTTTGAAAATTATAATATATATTAATTTAAAAATACTTAGCTAAAAGTTCTAACACCAAGTATAATAAATGATTATAACAATCCATTCTCCTAAAATAAAAGGATGCAAAAAGGTACAATCTGGATAGGACATAAAGACTAAAGCCAAGACTTAACAAAGTTCATACAACAAAAAGATAATATGTTCTAGCAAAGTTAATTTGTTGGAAACAAATCCTAAAACTGCGATAGATGTAGATGGCCCCATAGATTCAACCTTTGCAGCACCAAGTCCACTAGCTAGAGTTGAAATAGGAGGATTATTCAACGTACGATGAACACATCCCATTCTTGCTTAATTTGTCTCAAAGTTTGTGACATAGAAACAAAAAAGTTGTCTTATCTAGTTATCAAGGCGTCTATTCAATACAAAGTTAGAAACAAAATATGATGAAATATTGAATTAATATCTCGACATTCACTTCTAAAAATAAGTGCATTTCTATTGAGTCATAAGGTCTATACTATTGTCAAAACCAATGTATTCAGTCCACGAAAAGATTTGTTAAAGTTGAAGACATGGTATAATGAGAAAATCTCCAACATATTGATGCTGCTCGAGTTTTCATCTGCATTAGAAAGAATGAAATCCCAAATGGCTCCGAAAGTATTATAGTACAAAAAGAAGTGGAGGGTCGATTCAGTAGGATAACCATGGATATCACAATGTAAAGATCTAGATCAACTCCCTTTATGTAGGTTAGATTTGTATAAAATTTTATCATGACAGACAAGTTAACCAAAAAGTTTAACTTTCAGAGGTGTTGTACTTTTTCAAATAGTTTTTTTAAATAATGATCTAAATTCTCTTTCATTCAGGATGTCATAGCAACTTTTAACTGTGAATTCATTATTATTAATGAGAAACCAAGAGATAGAGTCATCACCATAATATTACCTACTTATGCAAGTGAGTTATCTATTTTTTTCCCTACGTAAACTATAAGGATTTTAAACATCTTATCATGTTAAGCCATTTCTAAGTTACCAGATTACCAAAACACCGACTCCTAAAAAAGGAGGAACAAGTGTGAAATAACAACTCACTTGAAGGTTAGTGAGTATACCATTTTTCTAAATCATAGTTCAAACCTAACTTAATCTTATAAATTAAATTATCACAACACTAGGGCTGTAAGTGTGTTGGATATAAACCATTAACCTAACCCAATCTGACACATTAGGAACGAGTTAGGGTAGATATTTTGTATACGTATTGACCTGTTAACCTATCGTCTACTAATCTATCAATTTAATGGATCAGGATTCGGATAATATGCTACAAGTAATTCGTCAATCTAGAGGTAAATTAGTAAATTTACACAAATCTTAACTTTGTAACATAAATATATAATAGCATCATGTCTCCTCAATCCTAAGTCCTACCTGTCCACCTCTCTCACCCCTTTGTAGTCACAATCCTAAGTCCTAACATCATTCACGACGCAGACCACCCTCCACCTCTCTCTACCATCCACCTCCACCCTCCACCCTCCACCTCCACCCTCCACATGTCGTCATAGATCACCCTCCACCTCTCTCTCTCCTCCACCTCTTGCCCCTTTGTAGTTATAATGCTAAGTCCTAACATCATTCACAATGCTGACCACTGTCCACCACTCTCGCCCCCTTCGCCTCTACCCTCCACATGTAGCCATAGATCATCCTCCACCTCTTTCATCCCTCTATCTCTTCAGCTTCTCCGCCTCCCCACCCCTCTGCCTTCTCCACCTCTTTGCCCCTCTATTTTTTCGACTTCTTGACATTAAATCCTTATATTAGGAACTTAGGATTGAGTATCTGGTTCAACTAATAGGTTGAGTAGAAGATGAGGAACATTCAAGCAACTTTGAGCCAAGACAAGAGATGAGGAGTTTGATGATTACGAAGATAGTGATGAGGACAATGGTGGTGATAGTGCCGCTAAGGTTGCAACATCTACAAAAAAGAGGACAGACAATGATGAGGATTTTGGGGAAGACGATGAGGATGAACGTCCATCAAAAAGGAGTTGAAGTCAAATTAGATAACCATAGGCTTGGAGGTCTTGTCAAGGATAACCCTTCTCTTGTTTGGAAATAGAAGTCTTTAATTTGTATGTCATGGTAATAAGTATTAGTAATCACGAAATGTTCATCTTGTTCATACTTGTCTATTGCCTGACTTTACATGTTGCTCCTTATTTCTGATGCTTAGAATCATCTTCACTCTCTCCTACTCTCACTTTATTTCTAATATTTTGGATTTTAGTTCAATCTTTTTTATAATTGTTATTATTTAGTATTATTTTTGATTGATATATTATCAACTTTTATAATATTATTAGGAATCAATAAAATGATTATCTTAGATTCAATTCAGCTTATGAAATAATATAAGTCTAGATTTAACAATAAAAAAATTCACTCATTTTACTCTCCAATCTTACCCATCATTCATTATCCTATTGGATAGGATAGTGGTCTGAAAATTTTCAAACGAGTATTAACCCGACCAATTACCTATTAACTCGATCTGTTTACACTTGTACACAACACAAAGAGCACTAGTTAAAATCTCATTGTAACCAATTACTATAACAATAACTTTGAAAAAAATGCTATTAAAATATTCTTATATAAAATATATTGCAGAACATAATGGTCTAAGAATAGGCCAAAGATGGCAGAATATTTTAATTTCTAATTCTCTTAAAGAATTATCAAAAAAAAAAAAAAGATTCTGCAAGTTATCTACGTCTTCGTATTTATACTCTTCTTTCAAAATGATAAAGTATTATTATTCCCTGACCCAAAACGACAAAACCCCGTCACCCAGTCCAGGGAGAGAGAGAGACACACGGACACACGATGCGAGCCTTGCCCGGCTGCGCGCGGATTCCCAATCTCCTCCTACGACCATGGCGAGGGCGACGTCCCTCCTCCTCCATCAGTTCCTTCACCACCACCGCCACCGCCACCGCCACCGACGGCAACGACCAGTCCCGAGGTGGTCTTCCTCGGTTCTACTTCAGAAACCTTCCCTTTTCCAAGGTAACCCCTGTCTCACCTCGCCATTGCCCCGACTAATGACAGAAAGTTGTTTCCTTTTATCAGTTTCCTGCAAGTGGGTTATCTAATAAAATGTGCCAGCTAATGAGGGTTTTGTTTTTGGATTTAGGCCTTGATGCCAATGATTCCATTTTTAAGATGAGTAAGTATTGGGCGTTGCTGGTTTAGTGATGGTAGTAGAGTGGGTATAGTACAAAACTTGTTGTAAAGCGTTGCTGGTTTAGTGATGGTAGTAGATTGGGTATAGTACAAAACTTGTTGTAAAGCTAATTGCTGTGGCACGGCTGCGGTCAGTCGGTGGTTTTGGCTTTGTGCTACCACAAATTGGTGCCGTTGGTTTTTGACATTAGTATTGCACGTATATCAGCAACTTGAGGACGGTGTTTTGTTGAACGCATGTCTGTCGTTGTAATTGATGGGAAATCTACACTTTTCAAGTCGCATACATATTTTGGACTGTTACCATGATATAACCACTCTATGCCAAGCAACCATGTCGCAACATTCATTAAATCATGTACTGAAGGTCTTGCTTTTTCTGACGATCTAATTTTGGCTTTACTAGCTTTGTTTTATATTTATTTATGTATAGGGTAGTGTTATCCGAGTCCAAGATGACGAGTTTTGGCATATGGCTAAGGTCCTGCGACTCTCGGTGAACGACAGGTACACTGAAACCAATTGTTTCTATGCTGTTGATTATTACTTAAAGATGCAGCCTATCTTGAATGGTTTCTTAGTATTAAGTTTTTAACTTTGTCAGTATCATTGGTGACATTATTTGCTAATAGCTATTTCTAAAAGAATATCAATTCTTATTTTTCCTTGGTTTTCAAATTCTTGTCTTTCATTTTGGCTCATCTTTTCTTTGGTTACAGGGGCGTCCTTTTAATTTTGTGTAAGTTTTTTCCTCTTCCCTTGTAACTTTTATGTTGAATATGCCAAACCAGTTGCCCAGGTATGGTTGAGGAATATGGCTGTAGAAAAGATAGGTATCCACATTTTAACCACATAGTGGGAAAAATAATCCTTTAAGAAACAATGGGACACTTATTTTACCAACGTACCAGACTATGGTGCAAAGAACTACAAGAGGAAGCATTATGCTTCAGGTAGTGAATCTCACTTAGTGTATTAAGGGATTATTTAGTAATATTTCTAAATTGGGCTAGTTTAGTGGCAAATAATGGGGTTGTATATCTCTTATAGCCTATGTGGCTTTAAGTGACCCATTTTTTGTTTTTATTTTTATTTGAGTGTAAATATGACACCTTTTATTCCACTTCTCCTATACAACATCTCCAATTCCACGGATTTTAGAGTTTCTTTTACCGTTTATTAAAGCATTTGATTTAATAGCCAAAGCCTTAAAGATACTAAAACTTTATATGTTTAATAGAAGGGTCTATAGGAATTGGTTTGCTATGAAAAAACAACTACATGTATTTGGTAGTATGACAATTCAATCCATAAAGTAAAGAATTTGGTAAAAAATATAAAAAATTTATAGAGTTCCTATAGCCATGTTGTAGGCACTCATACAACCACGTAATTCTTTAGTGTAACACCATATAAAACATTGTTGGGCCTTCATGGATTGTTTGGAGAGGGGTTTTCATTTCTTTTATCAGGTTCAATATCATGTCACTGTTGATAATTTTGCTACATCACCATTAATGATCCAATCATTTGTTTTTCATGTGCAGTGAATAGTGTTATAGATACTTCTGGAAACATAATTTAATAATCATATATCCTGAAAGGTTTTATTATGCATTATGTTGTTTTGTCTTATGACTGTAAGAGTGGAGCTCTTTAATGGGATAGGAGGCCTGATTGAAGGTTGCATACGAAGGATTGACAAATCTGGGCTTGATGTACTAGCACTGGAAGATCTAAGAGTGATATCTCCTAAAAAATTGCAATGGCATGTATTTGTTGCTTTGGGTATGTCATATATTTACTGTAATTCTAAGGTTCTATTTGTCTTCTTTCACAGTAAGGATCCTTTTTTTCTATGACACATTTCATATATATATGGTCCAGGCACTTTGAAAGGTGGACGGGCAGATTGGCTTGTTGAAAAATGTACTGTATGTTTTTTTTAAACCCCTTACTATTGCTAGGGAATGTTTTCGCTATCATCTTCTATTTGACATCTTCTCTTATAGGAGCTTGGTGCCAGTAGTGTAACACCTATACTGACTAAAAGGTCTCTTACCATCGCTGAAAATCGGGTGGATAGATTGCAACGTGTGAGCTTAGCTGCAACCAAGCAATGTATACTTTTTTTCCCATGGACAAATTCTTTGGTGAATTAGTCCGGATTTCTGTCTTTATTTATGATCAATTCTTTTGGTATCTATTTGAGGCATGGCATCTAAATTGTGATGTGGAAATGATTTTATCTGGCTTTCGGGCATCACCATATTATAACTATCACATATCTTAAGTTTCTTGGTTAGAGTAGGTCGACTGGTTGTACTTTATGCCTTTTACGACTATGAGCTGATTATAAATGTTTTATGTAGGTCAGCGATTACATGAAATGACTCTCTATCCTCCTCTACAATTTTGTGACTTTTTACAGAAAGTAAGTTACCCTTTATTTAGTACAATATCAAGGTGTTTCAAGAACAAGTACCAAAACTTTGTATTCACTTGTTCTTCTCATGGGTAATTGTTAGAATAGTTGGGTATATGGATCCCTATATGGGTATCCATTTACTATTGATCTCCTTTATATATGGGAGTTTTGTAGTACTTTTTGGTATCTTTTGAATATCAACTACAACATGGTATCAAGAGTCACCAAATCCTAACCCTAATCACCCAAACCCAATGCTAGTCATCACCTTTGTCACCTGTCATTGGTGGAGCACCCTTTTCTGGCTTCCCATGCCATCGTTGCCATTGTAGTAGCTACCTGGCACCATTGGCCTAGTAGGAAGCTATTGCCATGGTCATCGTCTGGCCATGCCATCGTCTTGCCATTTCACCATTGTCAGAGACACTTTCTGGCTAGTTCGTTATTGTCGATGCAGCCATTTGACCTTTTTTTCGTTGATCCCCTTCCCTTGCTCCTTTCCTTTCCTTTCCTAAGTCGCCATTACAAACAGTCAATAAACGTGGCGGGTCTACTTGTGGTGATGTGAAGTAGTCTTTGCTCTTCTCATTTCTCTCTACCGCTTCACAATGCCATCAATAACGTGGTGTAGAGTCCTTTACCATTTGCTCCATGTCACCTTTTGTGTTTTGTCGCTTTTCTACATGGTTGATGCATTGAAGTCTTTTGTTAGTTCCTCCTTGTTATATTATTTGATGAAGAATTTGGTTGGCGTCGAGGAACATGACTCAAGGTATATTCTGGTGTGTCTGTGTAGCTTGGTGTTTTCTCACTTGTGTGATGTCATAGTTTTCTACAGACTTTGACTAGTGGGACTCGATTTTATGGTGTTATTGGTGTTTAAAAAAAGAAAATAAAGTTGTTTTGGAAAATGTTTTAAATCCGGTTTGATTCTAATATAAGGTTTTATTCTGGTTTTGTGTGGTTTTCGTAGGATGTGTGTTGGGTGACTTTTTTAGTCACTTACGTGTTTTTTTTTTGTAGTTTTAGTTGTAGGTACAGATGAATGGCAATGTTTAGCACTAGTGCACATATGGCTAGAGTCACTTAGTCATTTATTGCAGATTCTTGATAGTTAAATACTTTAATTAGTCTGTAAATTTAGCATTTAATTATGTTTGATTTATTTAGGTTAATAAATCTTGGGTGTAGCGACGTAGGTTGTTATAGATTTGGTATGTGATACTAGTCGATCAAGATCTTTTTGAGAGTTCAAAGAAAGTTGAAGCACATAAAAAAGGACCCTCTTGGTGAGAAAGATTCGTTATATAAAGACTAGCTTGCAAATGATTATTGTGCTTGATCTTGATTAATTAATAGCATGAAGGAACATATCCTCCTTGTTTTTTTGCCAACTGCAAAAAGGATATGGGATATATTACATGAATTTTATAGTCATGAGAAGAATATATCATGTGTATTTGAATTGTATGAGTAATTATTCTCATTATAACAAAGCATATGTCGATCATTAAGTTATACACGACTTTTTGTGCTATTATGGACGAGTTGGATATCCACCAATCAATTGTTCTTGATGAGATGAAGTTGAAAGAGTATCGTGAGGGTTTGGCTGTAGTGAAGTATGTGTTTGCTCTTTGTCTAGAAATCAGTAGTCAAGATTAGAGGTTAGGTTTTTGGGGGAGACTCTATTCCATCAGTGTCTTTGACTTTCTTACATGTTTTGTGTGTTTTCATGGCAACATCGTGTTTCACGCTTGTAGTTGGATCTACTAATCAGTCTATTATGATTGCCACCTATAGTCAACATGGTTGCCATCGAGACTCAGGGGGAGATCGTAGAGATGGAGAAAAAAGTCTTTATTGTAGACGTACAAATTATGCTTCAGAGAAATACTGTAAAAAGTTTGGCACTGATGACGATAGGTGATGTTGACCCTTCCGTTCTAGCATTGGTAAAACCCACTCTTGAGTCACCGTTTAGGTTACTTAGGTAGAATATGAATATTTTCTACAATTTAAGGCAAGTCAAACTATACCCATTGTATCACATGCTATTACTTTATGTGTTAGTGCTTTCTTAGCTTCTTGTGGAAATTCTTGGGTATTAGATTCTGATGCTTCGTAGGTAGTAGAAATCTCTTTGTTTCATTATCTAGTATATTCTTTGTTCCTTCTATTTCCATTACTAGTTAGTGTCTTGTTAGAGGAGTCATCAAGGTTTCTTTTCATTTTCTCTTAAAAAAGTTTTGTTTGTTTTTAAAATTTTAGTTAATTTATTATCCATCAATTAGATAACCAAATCTCAAAATTATTCTGTGACATTCATTTGTTATCATTATATCTTTCAGGATCTACAGATTGGGAAGAGGATTGGTTTAAACCATGAATGTAATGGCACATATTTGTTGGATTGTGAGGATACTTTCACTTGACTTGTCGCATCTACATTTGTTTTAGAGTTTCCTTTACTTTGGAATTATTGGTTGGGTCATCCATCATTTTAGAAATTTCAACACGTGCTTCAACTGGCGTTTCTATAGATGTTCTTCTTTTCCTTTGATTGTGAGTCGTGTCAAGTGGGTAAGCATCATTGTGCTACCTTTTGTAGACAATCTAGTACTGTTAGATATAGTCAATTTGAGTTGATCTATTCTGATATTTAGGAGACTTGTTGTGTTTTGTTTGTATCATGATATTGTTATTTCATTGTTTTCATTGATGATTTCTCTCAAGTCACTCGGTTGTACCTTTTGAAAAACAAGGCTTATGTTCTTGATATTATTAATTTTTTTTTCAATGAAATAAAAACTCAATTTTTTGTTTTTGTTCGTGTAATTCAGATTGACAATGTTTTTGAATTTGTTTAGCATGATGTTGAAAATTTTTGCTTTTCTTAGGGTGCGCTTGTTTGGAAGAGTGGTAATGAACTTGGAAAGTCGAAGTTGACACTGTAGCAACTCTTGTTGGGAGCTGCATTTCCTTTATAAATCTACAGTGATGGGTGTTAAAAAGCCACCATACAGCGCTCCTAACATAAGTTGTTTGTTTGGAGAAACTAAACGTGAGACCCTTGTAATGCTTTGGAAAGCGTGGGGAGCCATGGGATCTTTAAAACAAACACTCCGTTAGATGTCATTCATCAGACCATTTGTCTTCGTACCTTCCAATAAATTGGGAGGAAACATCGTGATATCTTAGATATTACTCATACAATCATGATGCAAATGAATATATTAAAATATGATTGCTACTTATCTTATTAATAATGTGAAGTTAGGGTAGAAGAATACTATTCATTCACTAATGAGAATGTATTATATATATATATAGGTTCTACTAATTACATGGATATCTATTTACCCACATAACTAATAAGATCTCAATATACAATATCTCTTACATTCTTCCTTAAGTTGAAGCATATGTATTAATCATGTCCAGTTTGATTAAAAAATCGCCTAGTTTGAGTGGTCATACACTAAGTCTCATTGTGAAGATATCCGCATACTGATCATAGGATGGTGTGTATGAGGTAACAATGATCCTTCTTATCACCATAATACGAACAAAATGGAAATTGATCTTAATGTGCTTCGTACGCTCATGGAAGGATGGATGATTGGCAATAAAGATTGTTGTTTGGTTATCATAACACATAGACATAGGAACCTTCGTATTGAAACTTAGCTCAACCAGTAAGGATCTAAGTTGCATCACTTCACATACTGTTTGAAATATAGACCGATACTCTACCTTTATATTGGATTTTGATACCACGTTTTGTTCCTTACTTCGCCAAGTTACTAGATTATTTCCAACATTTGTACAGTATCAAGATGTTGACTTCCAATCTCTTTTGTTACCTGTATTGTTAGAGTCTAAATAGGCTTCAACCTGAAGATGTACAATCTCTTTCTAGGTACTCTTTTAATGTCTGCTGGCACACGTAAAGCACCTTGTGAATGGACTATTTGGGTTGATGCATGAATTGACTGAGATGTCCAACAGTCAAATAGATTAATTTCTCAATCAATCGACAATACTGACTTATATCCTCAACATTCTCTGATGTGTCATCCTAGAAGCCTGGATTTTGATTTATAGGTGTGCTTTCTGGCTTACACTTAAGGAGAAGGTCAAAAGCATACTTCTACTGAAATAATGTCATTTACCTTGGCCATAAGTAAACTCAATTTCTAGGAAAAATTTGGATTTTGCTCATATTTTTTGTGACAAAGTGTTTTCTTAGTTACATTGTCTCATTAATCCTTGTGGTATTACTATTTGTAAGGAGGATATCTGGATATCTTTAACATATACTACCAAGAAGACAGTTGTTGGATTGTTTCTTGATAAATATTGAATGATCAATTGCACACATCCGAAAACCATGGTCCATAACAACTTAGTTTAATTTCTCAAACTAGGCTCATGGGTTTTGTACTTCTGTTTGAGTCTATAGATAACCTTTCTTAGTAGGCAAACACTATCGTTTCCCCCGAGCAGTATACCTTGGAGGTTGTTCTATATACACCTATTTTATCAAATCACCATAAAGAACGGCAATTTTTACATCTAGTTAGCATAATGCTTATGACTAATTGGCAGCAATAGACAGCAAGACATGGATGGAGTTTAGTCATGCCATAGGGGAAAAATTCTCAATGTAATTAACCCTAAACGTTTGTATGAAACTATAGTCAACCAAACGAGTCTTGTACTTATTTACTAATCCATTTGATTTATACTTGATTGTGTAGATCCATTTGACTGTGTCAGATAAAATGACACGATAAAATTTAGCAATAATTTGTTTAACTATTTTGAAATATTTACTTAATTTATGATTAATGAACATAATTTTATTTTGACACAATTGAACATGATTATTGCATAATTCAACACGATTTGAAACGATTGAACTTAGTTAATACGTTTAACATTGATAGTGGATTATTAAACATATTATTACTAAATCGAATACAAATATATTTTATACATGTTTAAAATTATTATATCATTAGTAATCAAATATAATTTTTCTAAAATACAAGAAATATTGGTGAAAAAAATGGTAGACATGATAATATGATAAGTTCGACATGATTACGACATGACATGACATTATTGGCAGGTCTAGGTTCCATAACCTTCTTTCATTAGGGTAAGAGATCAAATCTCACGTAACATGTGTCAACAACGTCTGCATTTCTTCATCCATAACCTTTTTCCAATGTGGAATCAAAAGATATTCCTTGTAGTTCCTGGAAGCAGACTTAGAAGAAATAGACAAGGTAAAACTATGGAAAGAAAGATAAAGGCAATTATAGGAAATAAAATGAGATATGAGATCAACAGTGGTAGAGCGTTTATCTTTATGAAAAGCAATAGAAATATCAATATCAAAGGATGGTGGATCCACAAACATAGAAGGTCGCTCAATAGAAGGTGGCTTATGTGGCTTATGATAATGATGATATACCTACAAAGGATAAGGCAAGGCGTGTTGTACTACTATTTGTTTGTCATCAATTGTGATTGATTCTATAATAGGTAGAGGAATGGGGATATTCTTGGTAGTCTGCTCGATAACATCCGTCGAAACAAGGTATTATCGAGGATGATAATACCTATAATCTTTCTCAGTCCTAGAATACTCTACAGAGACACATTTAAAGGATCGAGAAGACAACTTCTCAAGACTGGGATACAAGTTTTGAATGAAAGCAACATAACCAAATGTTTTAGGAGGCAAACGAAAAATTGCATAATAGGACAGTCTTCTACGGGGAACTTCTCTATCAAGTAGAGTAGAAGACATTCTATTTATAAGATAAGAAGCAATAAGTACAATATCAGACCACAAATATTTTGGAATCTCATCTGCAACATAATGATGCGAGTAATATCTAAAAGATGTGTGTGCTTACATTCAGCTACATCATTTTGTTGAGATGTATGAGAACAAGAAATTTGATGTAAAATACTTAGAGAAGCACAATAATTTTGAACATCTTGTTGAGCAAACTCAAGAGCATTGTCAATGAATTCTTTTTTTGAAGTAATGGAAAATTGATTTATTATTTCAAAAAGCAAAACTTTTTTTAACGACATCAACCACATAGACTCAAGAATAATCATCGACGAAAATAATGTAATACTTATGACCAGACACAAATGAAACGTGAATAGGATTCCAAATATTATAATAAACTATTTCAAACAAGCTCTGACTACTAGTAAGAGATAGATTCTTAAATGTCGTACGATGGTATTTACTTAATTGACATGATTTACAATCATAGGGCTTAACGGAGATCCACAGTAATGTCTGTTGGAGTTTACGATGAGATGGGTGATCAAAATGGTAGTGTCACAAAAGAGAAAACTCTGATGTAGAAGTCAGATACGTCAGCTTGTAAGGTATTTCATTACGAATCAGTTGGTAAATACCATGTACATGTTGACGACTCAAATTAATCTTCCTTTTCGTCTATAGATCTTGAAAGGTACATGAAAAGGGAAGGTCACACAATTGTAAAGTATTATGGTGATAGCATTAATGGATAACAAATTGATCAATAAATCAAGGACATAAAGAACTTTTTCATGAGTGAATTGAAAAAAGGCTTCAACAACCTGATCTCCATACACTTGATTATGATGACCATTAACATGAACATAATATTGGATAATTGAGAAAGACGAGTAAAAAGGCTTCGATTAACAGACATGTAAGAAGATACACCGGAGTCTATAACTTAAGAATTGTTCTTAGAAGCTAATAAGGTATTTGTGCCTCATGTCAAGGCATATGCAGTAGTAGTACAGGATTGAATGACTTGCATCTGTAAGAACTCATAATCGGTTGGAGATATGGTCATAGTGGGAGGAGAGTGCTGTGTTTGAGTCGGATCAGTAGAAGATGTTAGTGGAAACATGATGAGTTCACTAAGGTCGGTCAAACTTATCCCAATACTTATTTAAGGTATGATTGTTTCGTTCATAATGGTCATATCAATGGTCACCATGTGCTTTCCTTGTAGAACGACCATGGCCTTATCCACTTCCAGGAGTGACTGATATGATGTTAGAGTAGGTGTAGCAGCGGAGATTTGCAGAACACGTGAGAATGTTGAGGAAAGCAACAGAACACTGTTTGAGCAAAAATTCGCTTAGGATTAAGTGTCGTTAGGAAGATGGCAACAACAATCTTCTCATAGTACTCCCTCATCTTGACAATATTAACTACAAAAGGTTGATAAATTTCCAATTCATCTAAAAGAGCATGAAGTGAGGCATACATGCTTGAATTAGATGATTATTATGTCGAAGTGTAAATAACTACTCATATATCTCATAGGTTTGATAAATGTTCTTCTCATGTCCATACATATCCTTTAATGTGTCTTAAATCTTCTTGACCGGTTTGAACATCATGACACCTTGAGAAACATTTTCCTCCTTATTGTTTACGAGTTAGGAAATGACAACATAGTCATTAGCAACTTAATTTTCATATACGGCATCTTTGAAATTATGGGGGTCACGGATGAGGTGTCGGATCTTGTGGTGAGTACAAATAAAAGTTTCAAAGGTTTGAGACCATAAGAGATGGTTTTTTCCATTCAATTTTATCGTTGTGCTACCAAGATTCTTCGCAAGTGACTCTTGAAATATTGATGAGGAGGCCATGATTTCAACTATCCAGTAGATATGTAGTCTATAAAGGTCTGAGCTGTCACCAAAATGGTCTGAAACAAGCATGCACAAGGTTGACTTACGTGAAATTTGTTAGAGTAGCTATTATTATGTCTTATGTCTAAACAGGTTATTGGATATCCATTTACCGTAGGGATGTCTAATATGCCTATATATATGTACTTTTCTCATATCAATAGATAGATTTTTGATCTTTTACCACATGGTATCAAGAGCTTAGGGAGGTCTAAAACAAAAAAAAAAGGGGGGGAAGAGGAAAAAAAAAACCCTAACCACCACAGCAGTCGTCGGCCAGCCTGCCGCCGCTGCTGCCTGCACCACTAGTCGGCGTTGTCGCGGTCGCCCAGGCCTTCCGGCCCTTCTCAGCTCGTCGACGCTGTCACCTAGGCCTTCCGGCCCTTCCCAGCTCGTCGACGCTGTCACCTAGGCCTTTCGGCCCTTCCCAGCTTGCCGACACCCCTTGCCCAGGCTAGCTAGGCTGCCGTCGTCACCTGACCGGCCCTCTCCTAGGCGTTGCTAGCCCATTGAGGGCTCACTGGCTACAGTCCCGTCGCCGGTGATGCCTTACCGTCTCTCCTAGATCTCTGTGTGGGCAGTCTAGCCCCTCCAGTCCCGTGGTTTGCAAGGTTGGTTATGTTTTAGGCCTTCTACGTGCATTTGGTCTTCGTAGAGGGTGGATACGTCACATCCATCCTAGTTGGTGAGCAGTTCGGCTTTCGTACTTCTGTTTTTCAGCATATATTATCATTGTCTCTTGTTGTTTGCTTCGTCTATATGGCCTTTCGTGATTCTTTTGTGAAAAATTTGAGTGGTACGTCTGCGAAACTCTCTGGGCTGAATTATCCCCCATGATCGCAGAGTTTTGAGACTTTTGTTCTGGTACATAGAAAACAGAAGCACCTTACTGACCCACCTCCTGATGTTAAGTCTGAGACGTATGAAGAATGGTTGGTTGATGATGCGGTTATTATATGAATGACAAATAGTATGGAGCCTTCCGTTGCCGGTGGCATTATTTCACTACAGTCTGTCAAGAATATCTGGGATACTCTCCGTCTGACATATGACCATGAGAAGAATATATTTCGTGTGTTTGAGGTATATGAGCAGTTGTTTACCTTATGACAGGGAGACAGATCTGTTGAGGACACCTTCACTATTCTCCGTGCCCTACTTGAGGAGTTGGATGTTATCAGCCTCTGACTACTGATATGACCCGTTTACGTCGCTATTGCGAGGAATTGGCTGTTGCGGTTTTCCTTTCTTGTCTGAACCCCGAAATCAGTTCTCAGATCAAAGGTCAGGTGTTAGCTGCAGACACTCTTCCGGATCTCTGCACTACCTTTGGTAAGGTTCTGAGGGTTTTTACGGTTATGTCCCCTACAGTGCCAAAGCCTTCTGCCATGGCTGCCACATGAGGTCGAGGTTGTGGTGGCTCTCGAGGAGGAGGTCGCGGTCGTGGTGAGATAGGTGGACGTCCACGTTGTATACATTGCGGGCGACTGGGTCAGGATTGAAAAATGCTGGGATATTATTGGCCGTCCTCAGATGGCGAATGCTACTACCGAACCTTCCACAGCTGCTGTCACTACTGAAGCGTCGACATTCACAGTATCACAGGCAGATTACGAGCGGCTTCAACAGCTAAAGATCACTGACTCTACTGTCACAATTACACATGCCAGCTCCTTAGGTACTAGTGTTCCACTCGCATCTAAGGATCCTTCCTGGATCATTGATTCCGGTGCTTCCTCCCACATGTCAGGTACACGAAATTTATTTACTCAGTTATCCCAGTTATCTGATATTCGGACTGTCGCGATTGTTGATGGCGAAACTTGTCTCGTCTCTGGTGAAGGGGTGGTCTACGTCTCTTCACAATTGCCATTTGAGAGTGTCCTTTTTGTGTCTGATTTTCCTGTCAATTTATTGTCTATTAGTGTCATCACAAAAAAGTTACAGTGTTCCATTGTACTTTTTAGGATTTGCAGGCTGGGAGGAGGATTGGTTTGGGCCGTGACAGAGGTAATGGAGTGTACCTATTAGTTCGTGATGAGATACCTCAAGGTTTGGCTTCTGCAGTGTTTACTGCTGAGTCCTCTTCCTTGTGGCACTATTGGCTCATCAGAAACTCCAACAGGCTTTACTGTGTCAGTTTGTTTCACGTTTTGATTGTAAGTCTTGTCAGTTAGGTAAGCACGATCGTGCTTCGTTTAAAAGGTTGAGTCTTGCGTCTAGTACTATAGCTTTTGAGTTAGTTCATTGTGATACTTGGGATCCGTCTAGAGTAGAGTGTGTTAGGTCTTAGGTATTACATAGTCTTTGTGGATGATTTTTCGAGAATATCATGGGTGTATTTGCTTAAAGATCGTGGTCAAGTCTATGATGTACTCAATTTTTTTTTGAATGAAATAAAAAATTATTTTAATGTGACTCCTAAGTTTTTGCGAACTGACAATACACTTGAGTTCTTTCAGTCCAAGCTTACTTCTGCTTGTGCTTCATTGGGCATTATTCATCAGACTTCTTGTCCTCACACCTCATAACAAAATGGGATTGCAGAGCGTAAGCGTAGACACATCCTAGACGTCACTCGTACACTTATGTTCCATATGCATGTCCCTAAACATTTATGGGCTGATGTTGTACTTAAGCCACTTATATTCTAAATAGGATGCCCTCTGCACCGCTTGGGGGTGAGGTTCCACTTCGCTGTCTAAAACCTGAGTCCGTACTATTTAGTCGGACACCTAGAGTTTTTGGATGTGTGGCATTTGTTCAAGACCTTTCTCCCGGTCTAGACAAACTGTCTCCACGTTCTATTAAATGTGTCTTTGTGGGTTATTCGAGGACTCAACGGGGTTATAGGTGTTTCCATCCCTCTACTCGACGATATTATGTCTCTGCTGATGTCACCTTTTTTGACTCTGAGTTGTACTACAGTGTTCATTCACCATCTAGCATGTCTGTTTCCATTCCTTCGGTTGTTGAGTTACAGGGTGCAGATACTCAGTCTACACCACTTGTTCTGCCACGAGCCTCTCCGCCTTTGCAGGTGTATTGCCGACGGCAGCATCTTCCAGTGCCTCCCACCATCGGGCCATCCTTCTCTGCAAATGCAAATTCGCCCATTAGTTGCTTAGACATGCCTATAACACTTAGAAAAGATACCCGTTCATGCACTGTTCATCTTATTTTCCATTTTGTGTCTTTTGATACTCTATACCCTCGTTTTCGTAGTTTTGTCTTGCCTTTTTTTTCTCAAACTATCCCTAGGACTTACGAGGAGGCACTTTTCCTTCCTCATTGGAAGGTAGCAATGAATGAAGAGATCGCTGCACTTACTAGTCGTGGCACGTGGGAGTTAGTGGCCTGAATTGTTGGGGCTACAATGGTCACCTGTAGATGGGTCTATACCATCAAGTACAAGGCAGATTGTAGCATTGACAGGTACAAGGCTAGACTGGTTGCTCGGGGATTTACTTAGACATATGGGATTGATTATGAGGAGATCTTCTCACTAGTTGCTCGTCTCAACTCTATCAGTGTACTTCTGTCACTAGCTCTGAATAATTCCTGAGATCTGTGCCAACGTGATGTGAAAAGTGCCTTCCTCTATGAAGATTTGACTGAGACAGTATTGATGGAACAGTCTACAGGGTAAGTTGCTCAGGGAGAGGATAGTGTGTGTAAATGAAAGAAGGCTATCTATGGGCTCAAGCAAAGTCCCAGAGCATAGTTTGAAAAATTTAGTCAGGTGGTACTTGATGGTGGTTTTAGTGGTGTACAGTGGATCATTCAGTGTTTTACAAGCGCACAGGTCGTGGATGTATTATCCTGGCTGTATATGTAGATGATATACTACTAACTTGGAGTGATGCAGAGGGAATTACAGAGATAAAGGGTCATCTTTATAGACATTTTGTGACGAAAGACATGGAAAAGCCTCGTTACTTTCTAGGGATCGAGTTTGCCTATGGATATAATAAGATAGCGCTATCACAGAGGAAGTATGCATTGGATCTCTTACAGGAGACAGGGTTTCTAGGGTGCAAATCAGAAAGCACTCCTATCAAGCAGACACTATCTTTTTGGGATAGCAGCTCAGAGCTACTGGAGGATCCTGGTTAGTACCGAAGACTGATTGGGAAGCTCATCTATTTGACGGTGACCCGACCTGACATTTCATATGCAGTCAGTCTTCTGAGCCAGTTCATGTATGAGCCTAGGAGGGTACACTGGACATGCGCTTTTCGTGTTTTATCTTATGTAAAAGGGGCACCAGGTAAAGGTCTAGTCTACAGGAAGAATGGTTACTCCAGAATTGAGGTATATTCAGATTTAGGCTATGTAGGTGATAGAGGAGACAAGAAATCTACGTCTGATTTTTGCACCTATGTGGGAGACAACCTGGTCACTTGGCGTGGCAAAAAACAAAATGTAGTGTCAAGGTCTAGTGCAGAGGCTGAGTACAAGTCTATGGTTAAAACGACTTGTGAGATGATGTGGATAAAGTCATTACTTGAGCAGTTTGGATGCAATGTTGAGGTGCCTATGTCTATTAGATATGACAATAAAGCTGCTATCTTTATTGCAAACAATGTTATCTTCCATGAGAGGACAAAGCACATTAAGGTTGACTGTCATTTTGTGAGGGACTTAGTCATGAGAGGAGTTATCTCTACTCCATACATACATTCTTCAGAGCAGTTAGTTGATATATTCACGAAGGGTCTTGTTGTAGGATTGTTTAAGTCTTTATGTGATAAGTTTGGCATGGTTGATATGTATGTTCTAGTTTGAGGGGGAGTGTTAGAGTAGCTATTATTATGTTTTATGTCTAAACGAGTTATTGGAAATCCATTTACCGTAGGGATGTCTAATATACCCATATATATGTACTCTTCTCATATCAATAGACAGATTTTTGATCTTTCACCACAAAATCAATGTAGTAACTGGAGGGCATCACTTGTCCAAGACACTATGGCAGAGAAATGGGCACACTTAGGGCACATACACAATCTAGACCTATCCACACATTAGGCAGGAGCGTGATAGCCTAGTACATGGTCAGACAACCAATAGTCGACTGCATAGGAGCCGTCAGGTGTCCTTGGAAGAGTAGGAGATGGTTCTGTTGGACCTAGACGAGGCTGTTGGCGGAAGAGGAAGGAGTGGACGGTGGGGTGGGAGGAGGCGCCTAAAGGAAGGGGGAGGGCCGACTGGTGGCTTGGCTTATGGCGATGGTGGGTGATGAGCATCAATGGGTGTTGGGGTTTGTGGGTGGCTAGTGGCTATTGTTCGTCTCTTTTTTTGTTTTGTTTTGTTTGAAGTGACTAAATCCTAGACCTTTGGAACCATGAGAAGTTAGGGTAGAAAAATAATATTCATTTACTAATGAGAATGTGTTACATATATATAGGTCTTATGAATTACACGGATATTTATTTACCTACATATCTAATAAGATCCCAGTATACAATATCTCCCATAAATAGGATGCCATCAACTGTTTTTTCTTGGGAATATTTCCTTTTGAAGACTATACCCTGATCATCCCACTTTTCACTTGCCACCTCGTG
The DNA here is from genome assembly GCA_024699735.1 of Posidonia australis. NCBI lineage: Eukaryota > Viridiplantae > Streptophyta > Magnoliopsida > Alismatales > Posidoniaceae > Posidonia > Posidonia australis. The sequence goes on from JAMKQA010001106.1 coordinate 27,881, forward strand.
TGTTTGTTTGTTTTGTGTGGATTTTAATTCATGGTCTCGATAAACTATTTTCTAAGGCTATGAAGTGTGTTTTTTTGTGGGCTACTCTAGGAATCAGAAGGGGTATAAGTGCTATGATCTTACATCAAGAAAGCATTTTACTTCTACTTATGTTATTTTCTTTGAGTTCACACCTTATTTTTGGTTCTTTACAATCTTATGATACTACTAGTATTGTTCTTCTTCCTCTGGCTATCAATATATTGATTGGCAATTTGCATGTGCATGGTACTTGCACTATTGTTCCTTTGTAGGTATATACATGTCATCCACAGACACAACCACCATCTTAGGCTCCTCCTACTTCAGTGCTCATGCCTGTAGATCCATCTTCATCATTCCTCGATTTAAATCTTCCAATTGTCTTGTGTAAATGTAAAAGACATGTCACTGTTCATCTTATTTTAAATTTTGTTTCATATAATCACCTTCACCTCATGTCTCTTTATTTTAAGTCTATTCACAGGAACTATACAGAAGTTATGCAGGTACCACATTGGAAGGCTGTAATAGACGAGGAAATAGATATACTACCATCTAGAGGAACATGACAGTTGGTTTCTCCACCAGCAAATACAACTAATCGATTTATACTATTAAGTACAAACCAGATGTCTCTGTAGATCGATACAAACTAAGATCGATTTCAAAAGGATTCACTCAAACTTTTGGTGTAGACTATAGTGAAACATTCTCTCCAGACTCAATTTCATTTGAGTTCTTGTCTCTATCGTCATTAATCAATATTGGAGTATGAATCAGTTAGACGTTAAAAATGTTTTTCTCTATGATAATTTAATAGAACAGGTGTTTATGGAGCATTCTAGGGTATGTTGCTCAAAGGAGAGCGAAGTTTGTCTTTTCAAGAAAGTTATTCATGGTTTCAAACAAAGTTTAATGGTATGGTTTGAGAAATTCAGTCAAGTTATGTTATGCTAGACAATTGTTTTCGTTGTTGTGTAATAGACCCACTCTGTCTTTATCAAGCAGTGCAGTAATGATTGTGTTATACTTGTTGTTTATGTCGACGATATTCTTCTAATAGGTAGTGATATGTTTGAGATTGAAGAAACACAAAAATATCTTTGGAAGCACTTTGTTACAAAGAACATAGGAAAGTTTAAATGTTTTATGGGTATAGAATTTACTCACAATAAACATGATTTAGTCCTATCTTAGAGGAAATATGCTCTTGATTTACTTTAGGAAATCGAATTGTTGGGATGCAAACTTGAAACTACACTTGTTGAGCAGAATTTAGATTTTTAGATGAGTCATCAGAACTGTTTGATGATGTAGGTAGATATTGAAGGTGAGTTGGAAAAATTAGCTATTTGACAATTATACGACTTGATGTTTCCTATGTAGTGAGGCCACTCAATTAGTTTACGCAAAAGTCTAGGATGGTTAATTGGAAAGGAGCACTAAAGAGTACTTGCTTATGTTAAGAATTCACTATGAAAAGACCTTATTTATAAGAAACATGGATATCTCAAAATTGAAGTATATTCAGATTTTAGTTATGTAGGAGATAAAGGATACAAAAAAAAAAAAAATCTACTTCTAGATATTACACATATGTAGGAGGAAATCTAGTTACTTAGAGAAGTAAGAAATGGAATGTAATGCGTAGATCAAATGTAGAATTAGATTACAAATCCATGACTTACACTGCTTGTTAGATGATACAGCTTAGATCTCTTATGATAGAGTTGGGCCTTTTCAATCAATCTCTCATGCTTGTGTATTGTAACAACCAGGCGATAATCTATATAGCCAACGATTCAGTATTCCACGAGCGCATTAAACATATAGGGGTGAACTACCATTATGTCAGTGACACTATGATGAATGACTATATATCTATTCCATTCACTTCATCCTCTGAGCAACTTGTAGATACATTTACTAAGGATTTTCTCTTAAGGTATTTGAGGATTTATTTAACAAGTTGGGCATGTATAATATATATACTCCAGTTTGAGGGGTAGTGTTAAAATAGTTGAGTGTATGGATCTTTATGTGGGTATCCATTTACTATCAATCTCCTATATAAAAGTTTTGTAGTGTTTTTTGGCATCTTTTGAATATCAACTACAACAATAGTAGAATTGGTTCTATAGATGGTACATTGGTTTTAAAAGAAGACAGAAAGTGTATAGCTATCTCGTGGATATATGAATAAAGTGTAATACATGCACTTCCAGCATTTACAGAGAAGAAGCTGGAAAATGATTCTTGAAACGGCTACTACTATTTCCTGTGAAAGTGTGTATGCATGTGTCCACCATTAACTGTAGAACAAATACACTTCTATATTTTCGGGTGAATGCCTCATAGATTAGATTTGTTGAAAATGTTTCTACATTGTGTTTTTTTTTCTACTTCACCTTATTAGTCAAACTATTTGCTTCCTGAAAGGATCTTTTAGTTCAATTCTTCAGGACATGTATGTTCATCTAATTGTGATTCAGTGACAGTTTCTATTTGTAGAAAGAACCCAGTTATCAAATAGATACTTATCCATAAAGAAGATAGTTTCTGTTTTATTGATATAAGTTTGAGCTAACTTAGACCCTGGAAGTATCCTCAAGTCTGGCCAATATAACGAGCAGACATGTTCCTTTTAGTGTGGACTGATATCTATGGAAAGAATTCTACTAGGAACTAAGACACTTCCTATTTTGTGGTGCTAGTGAAAACTAAATTACCAGTGTTTTTTTCACTTTCAGGCTTTGAGTGACAGTACGTACTGTCTGGATATGACTATTTTATATCTTCAATAGTTTTTTTTGAGCATCTTTATTTATTTATCCTTTTTAATATAGTTGGCTTTTGTTTCTTTGTGGCATCAGGTTGGCCAGTCCAAGCTTGCTTTTCTAGCTTCAGCAGGAGCGACCCCTCTCGTTAATGTCTTGACTTCTCTTAGTGTAGAGACTGGTGGGATTCTAATTGTAGGGCCAGAAGGGGGTAACTCTCTCTCTCTCTCTCTCTCTTCCTGTGTGTGTGTGTGAGAGGGAGACAGACTTGATCACAATTTTGTATCATCTTTTCTCTGAGTTTCAGATGCACATGTATTTGACGAAGTTATACACAACTGACAAGTTTCCCTGACACAGCAGATATGATTTCTAATAGTAGTCATTCCATCTCCTCACTTCATATCTATGACCATTAAATAGATGCCTATGACGTGACCATATATCTACACCACATGAACATTTGCATTAAAAAACAGCCACACTTTGCCAATGATATATAATATAACATATTCCTTGACTAGCAGGTTTCCTGTGTAATGCCTCCACCACTCTCATAGTCATGGTTTTATGATTTATGAGCATGCCATGGGACTCACCATGCAATGTTTAGGTGGAGTATCTAGCAAAGGTTTTTTATTCTGTCGTGTGAAAACAAATTGCACAACATGGTCTCTAAAATATCAAAGCTTTCATCCCCATTACACTACATAGTTCTTGCAGTCATGAACACCTATTACAGACTTGTTACAAATGCTTGTGGGTGTTTCTTCTGTAGACAAGGGGCTTTTGCTTAGCTGAAACCAATAAATGATTTTGGATAATTGAAAACTTCTGCAGAGCAATTTCAAGAATTTATTGAAAATGTTAAATGTCAGAGCACAGCATATTATTGCAATAAGAGGGACAATTTTGAAACAATAGAGGACTATGTATCGTGCCCTGTATTGCACTGGGTATAAATTTATCCTTGTACATATGATTTTCTCACCAAGAGGAGAGAATGGATTTGTTTATCTTTCATTCCTGTTGGATTCTGAAACCAGCATCTTATGTTCTTCCCTTTAAATTTCAAAGTTCTTAATTCAGGTTGAATGATAGCTAACAGCATTATTCTAATATTTTACAATACTTGGCTAGATTTCACCGAGGAGGAGGTGAGAATGATGACTGAAGTTGGTGCTATCCCAGTAGGTCTTGGGAATTGCCGTCTACGAGTTGAGACTGCAACAATCACACTCCTTGCCGCACTAATGTTATGGTCTGAACCTTGAGATTTTCCATTTTCACCGTAGCTGGAAAACTTGAGGATGGATGTGCTCTTTCCCCTGTTCTCACATTTCAGTCGAGTTCTTAGTTCAAAGACTAATCAATCATGAATGAAGTTCCATCAATTGCCTTGACTTGGTTCTGATGCTTGGGAGAAAAAGGAAGAAGGAAGACTAATTTTATATCTTGGACTTCAGGAATCGGTATTGTCATGGCTGAATTGGACGTGCACTTCTCTTGTTTACAATCCCGTTGCGTGTCTTTACTGGTGTCTGATGTCTCGAAAGTCTTCGTTAGTCTTTAACACCGCAAAGATCATTGTTTCAGTGGTCTTTGTGGCATTCCAAGTATGGCCACATCTTGTTCTATGCTGCTTTAGTACGCCATTGTATAATTCAGTGCACATGGATATTTGATTAATTTAAAAGTTCTTTTTCTATTTGCTATATAGAATTTACTAAAAATATGCTTTGCTGCAAGGTTTGTTTTTGTTGATCTTTATGGTTCCAGATTTTTGGCCGATGGCAATTTCATATTCGTAGTTTACAGACAATGATAAATGTTGTATCTGTTTTTACTTGAATTCAATTCAAAACACAAAACTAAGGTACAAATAACTTCTAGATTAAAAAAAAAAAGACTGTAAAAGTTCGTGGTATTTTAACAAAATTGGAGCGTTAATTGGCATTAGGGTTGAAATTTCGGCTGCTTGATGGTGCAACTTGTGTATCCAAATCATCTTCAGCTTTTGACAGGTGTTCTATTATTTTATTTCCGTCTACCCAGTCTACTTTGAATTGGTTTGATGGAAACTACAAATAATTTCTTGAAATCGACTTTGACTGTGAGAAACTTATGGAGTACTGACTTCAAGAGGATTTCGAAGTCAAAAATGCCAGCCACGTCACAATCTAATCTCCTCATGCATCCTTTTCTTCCTCCTCTTGTTAATGTCCTGTCAATTCTTCAGTTGAGTTTCCCTCTTCTGTGCATAATTCTTTTAATCAGTCCTCAGTTTGAATTTGGAGTTGTAAAATTCTGAAACTATTTAGATACTTGTCACTTTGAATTCTGCAAGTGGATGTTTTTTTGTTCTGAGGCCTGTTATATTGATGGTCTTTGTAAAATTTTAGATTTACTTTTACTTTTAGTGATATTATCGACAGAGTTAATATAATGCTACTAAGGTTACAAAAAAAAAACTTTGAGAGAGCACAGGATGCCATACAACTAATGACACGAATTTATTATGTTGTCCATAGGCAGTTGATCTCTGCTTTGTTTACACGGATGTCTGAAATGTGATTTCTAAATGAGCCACAAAAGGGTCTAACATTTCTCCCCTGACCTAAAAAAAAAAATGTACACAGGAGGGATGAGTGTTAAGTTTTTTTTTTTTGTAGTAACGGTAAGTTAATTATACTAATTCCTGACTATGAAATCATTGTCAAGAGTAAAATAAGTCCATATTACAAAATTTAAGAACATATAGTCCTAGAATCAGCACGAAGGTTGTTAACAGAATTGTCTAAAGTAAAAATACAAGCATACAAGCATTACTAAATAACAAGTAAACTGATTAACGAGAATTTAATCAGTAGTTGTATTTGCAGCTGGGTGGGATTCCTGAGCTTCAAGTGTAGGAGCTGAATTTTGTGAAGTAGAAATATTGCTATGCTCCAACTCCCAAGCATTTTGCATACGTGAAACTGCCTAAAGAGATTCATCTCTTTCAAAATTTGAACCCAGATTATCTATCCAAGAGTTTATAAAAGAAATAATTTCAATAATAATCAATACAGTAGTAGATATTTTCCTTAAAAGATTCTATTATTTCTTTCCTTCTAAATACACCAACTCAAGGCAGGAATCAGAGAATACCAACCCATAGTTGGTAAATCAAACACACATTCAGGTAGAAATTTGTATATATCAACCATTTGAAAATAACCACGACATAAAGAATTTTTTAGGAAAAAATTCCATACTTTAGAAGCAAAAGAATAATGTAAAAATAAGTGGGATGTTGTTTCACTAAAGGAATTACACAATATACATGTTTTGGAGCCATCCCAATCTCTCCTACTTAGGTTATCTCTAGTGAGAATTTTATAACAGACAACCAATCAGGAAAATAACTTAACTTTAATTGGTACCCATGATTTCTAGATATTTTTGTAATGAGAGAATCTAATGCTACCATCATTAATAACTTTATAGCAAGATTTAATAGTAAATCTGCCATCATCAACTGGAAACCATAAAATTTTATCAACCCCAATAATTAACTGAATGTCATTCATAAGTTCAGAAAAAGAAACAAGTTGAGCTTGAAATGCAGGTGAAAAATCAAAACTTAGGCCCAGGTTGAATATGACTTGAGGAGCATCTTTATACAGTTCCAAATTTTTTTTAACATATGTTTTTTTATGAATGGAAATATCATGCAGTTTAGGAAATTTAAATTTAAGAGATATCTCATTCAACTATTTGTTTTCTCAAAAAATAACATCTTCTCTACTACATATTTCAAATCTTGAAAAGCTATTGACAATATTAAAACAAGTTTTTAACTCATGTCATAGTGGAGAACATCTATTTCCAGTAGAGTTTTTAGAATTACACTTGGGCAAAAACGAGAGAAATACCTAGCATGCAGTGATAAGGACCATTTCAATTGAGTGGGGGAAAGTAATTGCCATAATAGTTTACTTTTAAGTGTCAAGTTAAAATTCCTCAGGTTTATAATACCCTAGTCCTTTTCTCTTTTTGATCTACACAATAGCTTCTAATTGACTAGATTATAATGATTATGGCTGGAAGATGTTGATTTCCATAGAAATTGCCATCTAATTTTGTCAATAGTATTTTTTACCTTGGTGGGAAAGTGCAAAATAGACATGTAGTAGGTGGGAATTGCTGCATTCACTAGAGTCAACTTGCCACCCAATGTCAAGTATTTAGTTTTCCAAAGAGATAGTTTATTTGAATTTTTTTCAATTATTGGGGTTTAGTCCTTAAAAGTGACTTTTCTATGGTGCTAAGTTTATGGGTTTTGCTAATTAAATCTTAGACTTCTCACTCAGAAATTTAATCTCTTGCCTCTGATCTTAGTATTGACTACTCAGACAATCGAAATTATGTAAGTTTTATTTAAATGTTTCTTACATATCACCCCTTGAGTATTCATCTTATACTAAAAAAAAAAAAAAAATCTCTTAATATATATCCAAGAAATTTGGTGAGACACTTCCAAACTTGCATTTTATTTCAAATCCCTTCGTGTTAAGTTTCCCCTAGCTATTCCTCTTTCAAATCACTACCTCAATTTTATTGATAAAATAATTGTTAGTAACCAATAAATTTTGTCGATAAAATAATCTCAGGTATTTTCCAGTACAAGACTAAAAATCAAGAGGTTCTATTTAAACAATTTTCTTTATTTATATATTCCCTTCTCATCATCAATTTTCACACCAATCCGTTGAAGTTCCATATGGATAGACTCTGGGGAGTGGGAAAGATCAAACAAGGCAAGAAGTCCTTCAAAATTAAATCATCACAAAACGGAAGCATAAATCACGCATACTTCCCATCACCATCAGGAACGTTCAGAACAACAAATATATTACAACTTTCTCGTCCGAATACTTTCTTATCATACATGTCATAGACATACCAAAAGGAGGTTGAATTCTTCAACACGAACGGTCCTTGGATACACACTCATGCATGAAGCATTTGAGGACTGTTGTTAAAATACGTTTGACTGGTAGTCTAGTAATTGCCAATCCGATCCCTTGGGATACATATAGACCTGTAGTTTGAAGCCGAAGTAGAGGTGGAGAGAAAGGAAAGATGGCAAATCAGCTAGGAAGTTTTGTGGAGTCTATAAAAGCCAAGGTGAAGAAGACCATGAGGAGGAAAGGATCGTCGTTGTCCTCATCGTCGTCGTCGAAGGGCAAGAAACCTTATGTTAAGATGGACAAGAGCTCAAGCGTGAAGGTGGAGATCCGCAGCAGAAAGGCGAGGCAGCTCATCGAACGGACACTTAAGGAAGCCGATCACCCTGGCAAGTCTACCATCCCCACATGACTGTGGAATCTAACTGGCTCGTCTTTGCAAATATATTCTCAATCTGTATCTCTTGTCTTGTCCTTCTTGCCATGTGAGCATGCATGTTGACAGGTACCATGTTTGAGATCTAATCAAGGTCTTGTTTTCTATGGTGTTATAGCTGTTTCTTGATCAGTTCAACCCAAAAGTGTAGTTAAGAAACTCAGAAAGTGATTTCTGTTGCACTCTGGAAGTTTTCTTCATGCGTGGGAGTAGTTGATGGCTAAAGTTGGATCTTGCAAACCTTTCAGAATGTTTTGAGACTGCAACTACAAATGCAACGACATCCCTTTTTTGGCCAACAAATGCAACGAAATCGGCTTCCGGTATCACGAAAAACTTCAGTTATATATTAAGAAAAAACAAACATGAAAGTAAAACGTGTTATTTTCCAGTTAGATGGATGTAGGGAAATTTACAGGCGATTCATACCAAAAAAAAAAAG